>JAOWAT010004685.1:0-12770 GCA_028571025.1 Longipedia americana | reverse complement strand
GAGAAACTTTCAAAATTGCTAGTGGTGGATCAATTGCATGTTTAGTCAATCTTGTAGTAAACTCAAATTTCCTTTAACCCTTTCAGTCCGGGGCTCATTAAAAAAAGTTGACCTTTCAGTCCTGAAGTATCTATTTAGATGCGAAAAAATAAAAGTTGGCTGGTATTTTCAATCTATTGTCAGAGACTTATGGTTATTACTAAGTATACAAATTTTGGTCATATGATAGAAAATAAATGAAATTTTCAGAAATTGAAATCACTTTCTTTCAAAATTTCAACATAAATGTGCAATACTGGATGAAAGTCAAAATTTCCCTTTTATAGAGAAAAACCTTCAGGACTCAGGTGCAAGTATCTAAATAGATGCTTCCGGACTGAAAGGGTTAAGTTTTAGCCAAATTGTTCCTCGCACAGATTATTAAAATTAAAGATCTACAATGAAAACTAAAAATGGTTTTGAACAAATTTTATGAGTAAAACTGTAATTAGAATAAATGTTTCAGATTCTTTCCTTTATAATCCCAAAATGAATTCTTCCTCAATGCCAGCTTATAGACATCCCTGTGGTGTTTCATCGGTGAAGTTTGAAGAGCATTGACAAGTGACGTACCTCTGGGATAAAATGCTGGATTCCCTACCTCTAGTATATCTTTGATGGAATCTATTGGCTTGTCATAATTGACAGCAATCAATGAAGCTCTGAGATTGCAGACATAGCTCAGATCTATTAACAGAATTACAATCGACCAAAATATAATCAAAATTGCTCCTGCTGAAGTTTTGGATAAATTGTTAAACCATTTTACCCTGTCTTGCAATACTAACATTGATAAGGGTAAAATGAAATAATCAATTGGATGCTGTACTTTTATCAGCCTTCTTGAGATGTTTGGTACTTGTTCATAAGTAGAAACAATCAGCAAGAATGTGGCGGCAATTAGCAGAACCATTCCAAAAATGCAGACCCATACATACCAGCTAAAGAGTGACAATCTACTTTGAAACATTTGAGGGAGTGACAGTGCAGAGACTCGGGTAAAAAAGTATGAAAGAAAAAAAAGAATTCTTGCACCTCCTTCAATCCAAGAAGCCATTAAAACATGTGATACTGTACCATGTTACTGTTATCGTTTAGAAAAATTAACGTCGAACACTTGAATGAGGTTTTGGAAGGTGACCCTACTGCAGCTCAGGCCGAATCAACGTTGTCAAATTTAAATTGTCTCGGGTACAGTAGGGTGGACCAAATGTTTTCAGATTATTTCGGGGAAAGGCCAAAAAGTTTTATGTAGGCCCCCCAAATATGAAAACAATCTGACAATCATGCATGTTATTTGTTGTTACCCCAATGCAACCACCCCCTAAAGTTATGCTTATTTTCATCTTTTTATTCAAAAAATACTTCCTCTGTGCATAATTTTAGATGGTGGTTGCCTCGGGGTAACAATAAAAACATGGATGATTTTGAACCTGTTTTCATGTTTGGAGACAAAAATAGATATTTTAGGCCTGTCCCTGAAATAATCTGAGAAAAATTGGCACATCCTAACGTTAGAATAATTTTCCACCAAGTTTTCAAAATGATGTCCTACTTTCTTATAGCTTTAAGGATGAAAAATATATTTGCAAAAATGTGCACTATCTTTTTTGTTTACTTTTCCGAATCTTTGAAAGTATATCTTTCACAAATGTTTCAAGCTCAATTGTCAGACCTAAATGGGCTAACTATATTTTGATATGGAGGTAATGGCTTTGGTTTTTTACTAATATGACCATATTCAATAATGTAGGTTGTTGTACTGAAGTCTATGGCTTCATTTCTTTCCACTGTAACCCCCACATGGCCAATACCAAGATGAGACTTGCCATATTTAACCTGTGGAAGGAAGGACTGGACTTTGCAAAGAACACTTTTAACGGAAATGATGATGCTTTTAGATTGCATCAAACTATGCATTACTTTAGTTTATAACATTTTGATTACATCAAAAAATACCTTACAATTATAAATATTAAAAAATTAAATGACAATTGTTCCTAAGTCTTGTTGGAAAAAAATGTTTTTACGAGGCAAAGTCTATCAGAGACCGTCTTTTTACGAGGCGAAGCCTCGTCAGAGACTGTCTTTTTTTTCTTCTTCTCCTTCTTCTTCTCCTTCAACTTCCTCTCCAAAGTTGACGAATGTTTAATAACTTTGTCAATTTTGAAGATATTGTCCTTAAATTTTGTATGTAGGTTCCTTAGGAAATTTTACATTTTTTACCTGCGACCCGCGGCCCGCGGGTCAACTTGGGAGGGGGGTGTTATTTCTCAAAAATTGTGAAAAATGCTCAAAATTTTCCAGTTTTTGAAATAATCAACTTTTCAAATTCATTTTAACTTTTTACCTGCGGCCCGCACCGGCCCTTCGGTCACCCCGGGGGGGGGGGGATTTTTCAAATTTCTGAAAAATGCTCAAAATTTTTGAAAAACTTGCCCTGAGTTTTTCAAAATTTTGAGGTTTTAGGCAATATTTTTGGAAATTTTACTATATATGTGTAAAAATTTTGAAAGTTTCAAAATCTAGAAAATTTGTATTTCTCAGTTTTACAAAAATTTCTCAGTTTTGCGAAAAATTGGCACTCAGTTTTGGAAAAAATGTTGTCAAAAAAAGCCTGTGTTCGTAAAATCAAGTTTTGATGCGGCCAAACATTCAATTTTTTCAAAATCTGATTCTTAGAAATTTTCCTCATTTCATTTTACCATTCGCCTCGTCCAGGACGTTGTTCGTCCTTGTTAATTGTAGACTGAAGAACTTTTCAGCTATTTTCTCTTCTTATGTAATTAGATTAATTTTTAAATCCATACTCACACTTCCTATAGTACCAAACCATGTTCCATTGATTGGGCTGCCCCAAGATCTTTCAGGTAAAAATGTTGGACGGAATTTATAAGTTTGTGCCAGCAGTATTAAAATTCTCAAATCTACACCACCCAACCTGCCATTTTCAATTTTGATATAAGGAGGTGCACCAAGCACAGACACAGTCAAAACTTTTCCAAACAATTCTGTCTTTCCAAAGCAGCATTTTTTGAGAGGATTTCTATCTGGAAGAGCAAAACCTTTGCCACCAACCCATAGGTTGGAGTTCATTTGCCAAGATATGGTACAATTTGGACAAAAAGTGTGTAGTCTGTACATTAGTTTCTGTGGTACTTTTTCAACGACAAATGTTGGAATTTGGAGCTCTTTATGCTGTAGTATTTGTAATTCATTTTGGTTATCAACCAGAATAATCATTCTCCTCCATTCCACAGTTCCAATCAATTTTTCCACTTCAGAAATTAAATCAAGATTTATAGAATTACTTTTTATAATGGCAAAGATACAAGTGGAGGACTTATCCAACACATTGGCATAACCCACTTGGAATGAATTAAGATGAAAATATGAGGTATCTTCTAGAAATACATCATGCTAAAGAGAAAGAATATTTTACATTACAAAGTCTAAGAGATGGCTTCAAATTTTTCACAACATTTGAAATTCCATATTAGTTATCTATTAGAAGTGTAACGTCAGAATTTACAAATAATTCATGCCATACTCAACAGTCCTTCATGATACTACCCTCTGGCGAACCCTTATATTTATGTGTAAAATTTTTAAAAACAAGGATTCAAAGTCAAGTGATAAAATGTAATTGATCACAAAATACCAATAATTAATAACTGTCAATTCTGAATATAATGATAGATAATTAAATTCAGATGAAAGATTATTGTTCATTAGCAAATGCATTTTACCGAAATTTTTGCTCTCATCAAGGTCAAAATTCTTTTTTTCAAAATCATCAAAACACGACACAAGAAAAAATTTTGAGGCGCTCCAGCGGATTTTGGTGATACAGAACCTTCCAAAATTAGACATTTTTCAAGATTTACCTAAAATTTCACAAATAAATCTTAAAATGCTTAACTTAAGGCCCTTCAAGAACTCTAATTCTGTTCATTCTCTTTCCTCCAGAACAATAAGTAAACTTAAGTGTCTTTCTAAAATTGCGCTATTTGCATTTGAGGAAAGGTCCCATTTTCACCCTGTATCATCAAAATTCGCCGTATTGCCTCATTTTTCTTGTGTCGTGTTATTGACAATACAGGGTGAAAATGAGACCTTTCTTCAAATGCAAATAGCGCAAGTTTGGAAAGACTTTTCACTTTACTTATTGTTCTAGATGAAAGAGAATGAACAGAATTAAAGTTCTAGAAGGGCCTTAAGTTAAGATTTTGAAGATTTATTTGTGAAATTATAGGTAAATTTTGAAAAAATGTCTAATATTGTAAGGTTCTGTATCGTTAATATCTGCCGTACCACCTCAAATGAGGCATCCCAGCGGATTTTAAATCTGAGGTAGAATTTCTTTTTAAAATTTAAGCTGCAGTTCATTCAACTCTAAAGTATATTTTGAAGCCCTCTGCAAAATTTCAAGTTCAGGAAGTGTCCCAAAAGTGCGCCATTTAAGAAACAATTCCCGAATTTGCTCATTTTATGAAGTAAAAGATAAACTTAAAATACGATTTTCTCAGTTTTGTGATTTTTTTCTCAGACTTAAAATTCGCTTGGACGCCTCAAATAAGGTCTAATTTTCTGTCATTTGAAGCAAAAAATGGTTTCTTCAGCTCCAAAGTTTTAAAATATTTCTTCAGATTAAGTCTAAATCAGTCCAACAAAACAAAACTGATTAAAAATCAAACGATTTGTTTCCATAAAACTTGGTTATTTCATTTTTTGAAATTATCAAGACATGACGAATCCAGATTGAGACAAACTTCATCGGACTGTTGAGATTTGCAATCATCGGGTGAAAAGAAAAATTAACCTGCAAATGACAATTGCCGAAGATATTTTTCTGAATTTTTCTACCCTGCGCAACAAGGGTTTCTAGACCACTGGGTTTGGGAGGTTCTTCTTCTTCTTGCAATCCAACTTAAAAATCATTCTGAAACCAACCTTCCTTTCATTTTTCAACTGAAAGGTATGATCATAACAGGTTGTCAGATTAAACTAGGTCTCAGATTCATTAAGATTATTGTTCTCCTTCTTTTCTTTATTCTCTGGAATTGCTATGTTTGACTAGCCATATGTGTTATTCAAAGTAAAAGAAGATTTGAGATATCAAGTTCTGGGTCTTATCTCATGTTCACATTCTATTCGTTCATCAAGTCTAGAAGTGTTGAAAATAAATGGTTTTCTAGAGCCTTTAAAAACCTAGTAAAATAGAGTGATTCTTCATTTTTCTTTCATCTTTCTAAGATATAGATATTTAAATTAGATATTCTTTTAAAAATTCTAAAATTAATCACTGCTAACTTACTATAAAACGCAAATTATTTATGCATGTTTACTACATAAATTGTGTTCTCTACTTTATCATGGGGATACTCCTATGCGTATGAAGACAACAAGGACGAACAGCGTCCTGGACGAGGCAAAGGGGAAATGAAATATGAAGAATTTCTAAGAATTAAATTTTGAAAATATCAGGACTAGGTTGGACGAACAGAGTATAGAACATGAATAAATGTACATCCACTGGATCAAAACCTTTTCAATAATTTAAAAAAAAAGATTTTTCCAAAAATTAGACAATTTTGAAAAAATTTCCAAAAATTTTGAAAATTTACCCCCTGCGGCGACCTGCAGGCTGGTAAGGGCTGCGGCTGAAAAATTTTCAATTTTTGGAAAAGTTTATTTTTCCAAAAATTATACAATTTTGAGAATTTACAAAAAAATTTGAAAATACCCCCCTCCCAGGGTGACCCTCGGGCCGAGTGTCAAAAATATTTCAAAAATTTTATGAAAAGTTGATTTTTCCAGAAACATGAAAAATTGAACCATTTATCAAAATTTTTGAGAAATACCCCCCCCCCCGAGTTGACCCTTGGTACCCGCGGGTCACGGGGGAAAATTCAAAGCTTGCTAAGGTACCTATATACAAAATTTCAGGACGATATCTTTAAAATTGACAAAGTTATTAAACTATTTTGAACTTTGGAGAAGAAGGAGGAGGAGGAAAAGGAAAAAAAGAAGTTTTCTGACGAGGCTCGTAAAAAGAAGGGAGTAAATATAATATTGTCTTTAAAAATCGGGTTTAAGACCCAGACAGCTTATATGACATCATTTGACGGTACTATGAATTTTTTTCTGTGTTAATATATGTAATTACTGGAACAACAAAACTGCTTTTAAATTCGGTCCATCTTTATTTTTTCTGAAAATAGTTCAAGAAATGTAATTTAAAAAATCTCTCTATGAGCCTAAAAATGCACTTTTGAAATGAGAATTTGCAGACTACGAAATGTGACTTTTAAGAACATAAAGGTCTGCACAAATAACTTTATAAAGAGGATGTTTTTTAGTACATTCACAAGAAATTTTAGATTGTGAGGTAAGTACCAATTTTATCAAATCTCAGTCAGGTTATAGTTATGTAATTTTGCTTTTTAAATAGAAATTTCGCAAAAAGTTAAAGTAAAAAGCAACATAATGTTAAATTTATTTAATTGCTCACCATTTTGATAAGAATGCTGAGAATTGCTTTGGAGCTCAATTTTCTAGATTTCTCGATTTTCATGCTCGAAAAATGCGTAATCTACAAAGACCTTCAGGCGTGTAAACAAGAGACATCCATTAGTTACACTCCAGAAATTCTTTAAAAATTACATTTTTTATTATCGTATCTTGGTATGAAGAAAATACTAATGGTTCTTTTGGGAGAGACTTTTTGATGAATGAAAATGATGCTGAGAACGATTGCACTTATCAATATAGTGTTTAAGCAAATGAATCGTAAGGTTTTCGACAAGCAGGCCAAGGTGATATAATTGTAAATTCTGTACATTTAACTGATGTTCCGTGTGAAAATGAGCAAAATTAGGGTGTTACTCAAAATCAACCAGACGCAAATATAGCTTAAATGATTGGATGGATTGCTCCATCCAGCTCTATGTAGGTTTGTCATACCAAGAAACTGTGTTACGGAACGGGGCAAAACAATCCGTTCAATCCTTTTAGCTATATTTTGGTATTACTGTTTTCTGATAACACCCTAATTTTGTACACTTTTACAAGGAGCATCAGTTAAGTATCCGTCCATTTGAAATTGGGTCAACCAAAAATAGATTTACTGTTGGTTTAGCCAATTTCAAGTGGACGGGTTATTATGCTACATTTGTGACGATGAATTCATGACAGTTCAGTGTTGATTTTTGATCCTCAGATGCAATCATTTCATTGGCACAGAGGTAGAAAGAAATACACTGTTGTTTAAAGGCAGACTGACCCAAAATTTTGGTGCAAATTTTTCAAAATTCACATGATTATAACTGAGGAAATTTTTTGTGTCCAGCCTCATGATTGAAAGGGGGTAAATCTTAGCTTTCCCTGATTTATTTTAATGAATCAGAAGATATAATGAATTTGGGTCTTTCTGCCTTTAATGAGAAAATATTTCTTCAAGCATCTCTCAAAGAGTCAAATCTTCTGTACCAGGTGTTTCAGAAAAATATTGATTTTCAATATGTCTTATTATTAAACGTCTCATTACAATCGCGTCACAAATTAACTTCTAACTCTATCACTTTTGATTACTTTTTTCTTCTTCTTTCTTCTCCAGCTTGATGAAGTAAGGAGAATATTATAATATTGAAGTGTACTTGAAATGAGAACAGTTTTGGCGAAGGGTTAAATTTAGAGGTATTCAACAGACTTAATTAACATATATCATATCAAGAATCTATTGCTTAGAATTAATCAATACCATTCTGTTTGTTGGGTGCCTCAAATTGTGAATGTCATTAATAAATTTCTTTGATGCACTTCTTCACTCTCTTCATAGATGTTGGTGTCACTTCCACTGTTCTATTTTACTCTTTTAGATATCCGGCCCTCTCGGGGGCATTTCGGGCGGGCTCCCGGGTTTCGCCGGAGGTGGATTCCACCCATTTCCGGCTCGCGCACGTAGATCAAGTTTACAGCAACACCATCCGCCGAAAACGCCTTTGACCAAGCGGGAGGCCTCCACCAGATCACTCCTCTGGGCGGCTCCAGGGCTAATCAGCTCGGTCTTTAATGTCTTTAAAAAGGTACTGGATGAAAAAAAAACATTATTTTGAAAATTATGATTTATGAGACAGCCCTGTGGATTTTCATGATGGAAAATATTGGTCTTGTGCACATGATTAATGAATTTTATGACATTTTTGTTAATTTCAGACTGTATAAAGAATTTTTCCTTTGATCACAAGTTGAAAATATTGAAGTTTTATGTGGTGAAATGGAAAATTAAAATATAGATTTCTATTTTTTACCTTTTTTCATCATGAAAATCCCTTGGGATGCCCAATTTGCCCCATATTTAGAATTAAATATGGCCAACCGACATTTTTATCCTAATTGAGGTAATCTAAACGTTTGAAACCTTTCGTTTTTTCCATCTCAAGCAATTTGAAATAGACTTAGTGAATTTTGAGACTGCATTCATTCTACTCATTCAAATTTTGGGGAAAAAATTATATTCACTGTAAGATCATTAGGCTGGGGGAAAATGTTAAGTTGTTATCAGACAATAAATTTTAATATTTATCTAAGTAGACCACCATGGTGTAATTCTATGGGGATGAGGTTTACTAAATCATCATACCGAATTGTTTATACTGTACCAATGTTATGAATACAGTCTCGAAATTCTCGAAGTTTCTATCGCCTATGTTACCTACGGATTATGGTGCCTGAGTGTGCGTTGACTGTTTACACAATGTTGAACGTTTAAACATGATTGGTAATGTCTGAGATTTTGTTCATTGCAAGATAGATACTCTTTATGTCCAAACAATGCAAACCCCATCTGTCCTTTTATCTGGCAAAGCAAAGTACCATAAATTAAAATTTCAAGTGTTTTACCTTGAAAAGGCCATAAAACATTCACATTATTAGATGAGTGGTGAACTTCATCATCAATTAGTTATTTTTGATGGCCCTGCTCAGGGAAACACACTTTACAGGTTTTTCACAAAAAAAATAGATTTCTGATGAGATTTGTATTTTACTACGAAATAGAGAAATATTACTAAAGGACAAATGTGAAAATATTTACCACATTCCTGTAGAATTGGAATGATATACACAAATAAAAGACAAAGAATATTTTTAGAAAAATTATTCGAATGAGGTAAAGTACTTATTTTCATTTTCAATTCTACAGAAAAGGGGGTCTGAAGAAACGGAATGTCTGTGTCATTTGTCTAAAATAATCCAAACTTTTAATTTTCATACTTGCTTTTAGGATTATCAGATATGGCCCGATGGTCCAATATACTCCAAAAGGCAACATGTAATTATTTTTCATTAAGAAGAGCTATCTAGATTACATAACCCTACTTTTAGTTCTATAGATTCAGATTTAATTTAGGCATTTGTTCCGAATGATTCCCATTTGCATCTATAATAAGGTAGTCAAAATTAATAGTATCTAAAATGCGACTTTCAAAATAAGTCGCAATGTCCACAATTTTTCATGAAATTAATCTTTTACTTTTATGCTGTTTGTAGATCTGTCTTCTGTAATTTATGGTAATATTCGGAGCATAAGTTATTTGCCATTCATTTTTACCCTGCGCCCGTAGGGCGGCAGGGTTAAAGGGCCACAGGCGTTCTTGTTGTTCTTGTTGTTGTTGTTGTTGTTCTTCTTCTTCTTCTTCTTCTTGTTCGCAAGGCATTGGGTCAATATCAGTTATAAAGGCTTTCTCCTTGTTGTTCTTGTTCGCAAGGCATTGGGTCAATATCAGTTATAAAGGCTTTCTACTTGTTGTTGTTCTTCTTGTTCGCAAGGCATTGGGTCTATAATGCCATCTTCTGCTTCTTCCGATCTTCCGAACGTTTTCTGGTCATCCAAACGTCATTACTATGACCATCATCATCATCTGCGTCGTCATCGACATAGTGGTCATCATCATCATCATCTTCGGCATCGCAAGCCGAATAAGAAGCATCGGCAGTGGCATCAACCCAAAAACAACAACCATAAGAACAAGAACAGCAACAACAACAACAACAACAACAACAGCATTATCATCATCATTAATAAACAGCAGCAGCAGCAACAACAACAACAACAACAACAACAACAACATTATCATCATCATCATCATAAACAGTACAGCAGCAGCAGCAGCAACAACAGCAGCAACTCACTCATCTGACTGCGCAGGGTTCTGAACGTTTCAGTTCTTGTTTATAGTACAAAAGCTTCTTACTTTTAATTGATATTAGAAAATTTGATTCTAGCTTTTTCAGGTTATGTTTCATAATAACAATATTGTATTTAGGTTGATTTAATGGTTCATAATTTATTTTCTGTGGTTAGTTGAAATACTTTAATAATTACTTATGTAAATAATTATGCTAAACTTTCCCCCATTATTTTGCATGAAATAAGGTAATTATTCATCTATTACATAGAGTACTTTTACAATTTAATTTTTGCATGGTTTAATAAGATTATAATCCACCAAAATGACTATTCTGTAGATTGTAGATTGTTGTTTCTAAACTAACTTTAACGTATGTTATCGCTAAAAATCTAGTACAGGGGTCTCACCTTATAATGACACTAAGGAGGCAGCCAAAATGTCGTTCAAAAGTGAGATGTTCTTAAAAAGTGAGGTTTATAATTTGAAATTTCTACAAGAAATAAAGGATGTTTAATAAGGGAATTTTTGTAAAGTTTTCAAACATATTTCCTCCTCTACCATTGAAAAATTCTGGTTAATTAGCTCGGCTTAAAAAATTTTGATTATATTTTCATTAAAGGCAGACTGACCCAAAATTGAAAGTGGGCAATTTTGATTAGAAATATATTCTAACCATTTTGGTAACATTTCCCATTTGAATCATGCACTCAAAAGTCAAAATAGTTTACTTCCTCCATCCCAAAATAGATAGTGAATATGTTGTGCTGTGCTCAGTTTCGCGGAATAATTTACATCAATGATTACCGAAATCATTGAAGTAAATTATTCCTCAAAACTGCGCACAGCACAAGATATTCACTATATATTTTGGGATGGAGGAAGTAAAAAATTATGGTCAATATTATTCAATGGGTGCGCATCAATCAGAATTTATTCATTGAAGCAGAGGAAGTGTTGCAACATTGTTGAATATATTTTCCGGGAAATACTACACTGAATTGACAATACTTCTGGTTTGATATGCAAATTCTAATTGATGTGCACCCATTAAATATTTCAAAATCAATTTATTTTGAGTTTTAACCCCTAAACACATGAGTTGGTGGTACACCACTTTTTTGTATAAAGACAATGCATATGAAAAAGAAACGGTTTAATAGACAGCATGTGAATAAGGATTAAGGGAGTAAATAATTTTGAAAATGTTACCAAACTGGTCCCAATATATTTTAATATAAATTTACGGACTTTTAATTTTGGGTCAGTTTGCCTTTAAGGAAATAATTGTTTAAAAATTTGATAATAAATTCTTTGATGTTTACAAACGCTAATTTCATTTGCCGTTATCTCTTAAAGTCTTGTCTAAATTCTACTTTCTAAAAAACTGAATTTCTGTTTAGAGTTTAGAAGGGCATTTCTTAATCAGTTCAAAAACTGCTGTTGATTTTTTTATTCTTGAGAAATATTAGAACTATTTTAAATATTCATCTATTTAAAAACTCCAGCCCATAAATAAAATGGGTGGAATAAATTTTGGGCATTCAGATGTAGGCAGCAAAATATCCATGCTGAAATTAATCAAAACTAAAGATTCCCATAAAAATGTAAAACAGTCATGTCAGCAGTTTTTGAAATGATTAAGAATTTTTTTGATTAATGATAGCATGAAGATTTTTAAGAATGTGAATGTTTCTAGTTAAAAGGGGTTAAATAAGTAAACAGCTCTAAAAATGAAAATCATGAAATAAGAAGACATTGTCATGAAATTTGATGATAAAATTTGAAGCTTTGGACTAAATTATATTAGAGTTCTTTTGTTATATGTGAGTTGCACATAAAAAGTCAGGTTATAAAAGCTGGTTCGTTGCTACCAATTTTCTATGATTAAATTATTATGTGCTCTTGGTTGAGTAAAAATATTAATTCTTTGTCAAAAGGAGATAAATGCATGTATAGTCAAAAGAAAATTGTTGCAATTTTTCTTGAAATTTAATGTGCTGAGCACTTATTTTTCCAAATTTTTTTTTACCATTTTGATTCAAACAAAAAATGTTGCCAATCAAATCCTTTTTATCAACCAAACTTGTTTTGTTTGTTTTTTCTTCTGTAATTTTGTCTGATGGTAACCTGTCTGGTCTAGTCTAAATTTGAAACAACTTTGGTGTGTCATTTAATGTGCAGGCTGCAGACTGACCAAATTTGGACAATTTTGTCAACAATTCAAAATCAAAACATTACATCAGAGAAAAAGTCGTTGTTAGAGAAAGTTGAGACGCATTTTTATTGATTTGAATTTTATTTAACGTATATTTTATTCAAGTTTCATGTAAAATTTACCTCCTAAAACCATCTGAAATTAGCTCAAACAATTACAAATACAGTGAAACGACTGATAATAGGGTGGGTCATCCGAAAAAAAAATCTTCGAGAATGATGCCCGGAGGTAAATTAAAAAATTCTCCTTGTCTTACTGACTTCAAAAATACCCTAACTTTTCTCAGAAATTGCCTGGAAGGGGTACCTACAAGCCCCTACATT
>JAOWAT010004574.1:0-12771 GCA_028571025.1 Longipedia americana | reverse complement strand
TATATAGAATAAAATAAAATGAAAGGTAATACTCCCACTAGTAGAACCAACTAAATAGGACTAATCTCTCGAACAGATCTCTCAAACAGACATAGACCCGATGGAACACCAACCCAATACCGCTCACATCACTAAAGCGACACTCTTTCCAAGTCAGGTAAATAAACAGCAGTCAACAATCTCAACTCCGAAATTCCACAAACCTTGACCAGATAGGTTTCTCCTTCTCACCAGAAAAAATAAAACATGAAACAAAAACTCCAAGACCTCCAATCTCAAATCTACCAAGGCATCATCTCCGGCACCATCTTTCTCCGATAATAACCAAAATAACTAAAAGTAAAACCCTAACCCGACCCCAAACTCTAGTTCTAAGCAAAATCTCTTAGATAAAAAATTGAAATACTCAACAGCGACCTTCTAGACCTCCGCTCCAGCATCACCGAATAAAAAGTATCAAATATCTGAGAATATCCATAGATACTCTAGAAAAAGTACCATGAGTAAAAGCGAAAATAGGCCTAGTAACTCGTTGATAGACTAAAACGATAGAAAATCGAATTTAAAAAGAAACTAAAGTTCGCAGAAATCCAACACAGAGTCAAAGATAAAGCCTTTTCATAGTCAATCATAAAAATGATGAGATCTCAAACCTAAAAAAAACTTCTCAAAAAGAAAAAAGACCTTTAAGACAAGGTTTAGTCCATCAGCAGAAGAAAGTAGCACAGGTAATAAGAAATGTAACAGAAATAGTCCGAATATTGGTCCAGAATGAAATAACTGTCCCCTCATAAAAGAATTTCCTCCAGTTATCGACTTCTCCCCTCCCTTACCCCATAAAAAAACGGAATGATGCTCAAACCAATGCCCAGAATTATAAAAAATACGGATTGGTAATCGATCAAACAACATCATCAGGAATACTAATAAAAGACAAAGAAACTAGCACTCTATGACCAACATCAACGAAACAAGTCCTAAATTAACCTACAAAATGATCGTCTCAGACTTATCAACAGCAAACGTAAATCTAGACCCAGCAGAATATAATAAGGTAATCGGATGTTTTAGTAATCACTCAAAATAATCAAACCAGAAAGTAGTCCTCATCGCAGTGATCTCAAATCACAAAGAGATAGCAATCATTTACTTGTGATCGCAGATAACAAAGTCAGAGAAATCGGAAACCAGTACATGAAAGAATCAAAAGCCAAAATATCAAAAAAATGTAAATAAAAAAAATAACGTAGAAAAAGCAACAATAAACGATACAAATATCGATATCGAATAAACCATCGAATTACGAGCCAACTACCTCCCAATGGTTCGCAACCAAAAACTCCAATAACTCTCAAACAAGTATGACAGTGTAATCGAACAAATGAAATCCAAACATATCGAAAAAATGAAAGGACTCTACTTGCTTTCAATCACCTAGAAAAAACTTGATAAGCTCGACCCAAATGGAATCACCTAGAGACTCAAAAAAAAATTAGAAGCTTTACAACAGACGGAAAATCACACCACCAAAGAAGTCTCTTTCGATCAAGAGTCCAATCCTTAAAAACAATAAAACAATGTCAAATAAAACAATATGGACGATGCTAAAACCGTTTCACAAAATTATAACCAGGCTGTTGAATCGAGAATTATAGAAGAAGTCGAAATTTGAAAAAAATAGTTTTTGTCACATGGTTTTTTGTACATTTCCTGTTATCAACCAATTTATATATCACTGACCCATATTTTACACAGAAGCTGGATTTACAGCCTCTACCTGTCCAGGAGCCTTTGCCGAATTCCAACATTTGTACAGCAAGAAAACATAAAATAGCAAAAATACAACTAATCTTATAATCTGAAACATTACCCAAAAATACTAGGCCTGGGTTAGGCGGCTGAGCCTCCAACACCGGATCCATGAGTATACATTGCCCCTTCACACACAAAGAATCGTAGCCACACCAATTCTAACATCCAACTCTAGAGCAAAATCTCTCGATATCCGGACATTTTAAAACATTGTACTAATCCAAAGCAGGCCCTTTTTCTTACCCTTTCTTACAAACTAACTATCCGTCCTTGTGCTTATAGGTAATCTCAGTTTTCTATAAATTGCACTTCGCCTCTATGCACCCTGCCATCGGAGAGTTTTCATCGTCAGTTTAGTAGCATCTTTTTTCATATTAAGCATAGCATAGTTTGTCACTTTATGGCTCAACTCGAACATAATCCAACTCCTCTCGATTTGTACAATGCCCAGCATATTAGTAGTAAAACCCGCATTTTCTATTGACGGAAGTCTAACGATCATTACAAAACTAATCGTTTTCCTTGGGAGAAATCTTTCCCATAGCAAAATCACATCCCTTTCCCTTGCCATAGAAACTTTACTAAGCCATCGTCATGTCGACTTCATAGAAATAGTTGCTATCTTTCAGCAATGCTAATGATAAACCGCTTATCGTGGTTCCGATATTCTACTTTGATGTCATAACTTCATCGTAATACACTTTCCCATCCCAATACGAGCCTATATAAATCATTTTTTTACTATTTGGTGCGAAAATAGCTCCAATCTAGTCGTTATCACATTGAAAAAAGTCCTTCACGTATTTACGCACATTCTAAGAAACTACCATATGACTTCCTGCCTAGGTCTTAACTATCACCTTTTCCACTGGCATATACGCCTCTTTGAAGTAAGATACAGGGAACCGCTGGAGCAATATTTGGTTAAACACAAATATATGCATTATCTCGCGAATCTAGCCATATATCTAAATTTTACCAATACTCTAACTCTTTGTTGGAAGAAAAAAGGTTTTTGATCTAAATTTATCACAAAGTGCTTCCAATAAATCGTTACAACTCCATAAATTACCCAGTGCTTCTTAACACATATAACACCAGATGTCTCAACACTTTTTTCCTTTTATTAATCTGTTTTTATTTGAGGTTCGAATTGAAATCCAATCACACTGTCGTATTTCGCAGGATTAAACCCACGGTATCTATACTTTTTGAGCGCTCTACAAAAAGAACGTTCTTCAGTCATGTAGGTGTCGTGAGAAAGTAGTCTCCCGTCTGTTACACTCAGTGTTCTCCGGAAAAATGTGGTTGCGATATTTACTGCATTTCTAAACCTTTAAGGATCAATGCCAGACTCCTAAGGAATCGAGGGTATCTCAGCATACGTTCTGAACCCTCTTGATGCGATTTATAAAAGCTGTCTTTCATTTTTCTATCCCTCTCCATTATCAATGGATCCCAATCTATGCTCCTGAGTCGAAGTTTTTGAAATTACAAAATAAAGAAACAAAAATACCATAAGAAAATGGCTGCAGCATCCTTTACTCAGATGGCATGGTTTATTGATTGCACGAAATCTTTGGGGAGACATTTTTATACTAAAGTTTCTGACTGATGTGTATAACTTCGCTATTTAAAATTTAAAAACTCTCCGTCAAAAACAAGGTATTCATTGTTAGCTGTGAATATTCCGCCATACTATTAAATAAAGCAACCAAAAAATCCCGATAACTGTGAAATAAGGTCACAAAAATAATTTGATAACAATACTTAATAATACTCTTCCCATTCCTTACTTTGTATCGATAGATATCGAGAGTAAAGATATACAATAGCATAATAATATTTTTAACCATCGCGAAAATGTCAAGTCCCTCCAATGACAAGTTCGGGATCTCACATCCTACTTATACAGGTCGGCAAGACCCACTGGGAAATCGCCAAAGTAGAGAATTGATAAAAAACGAATAGTAAAAACTCTCAGCATAATGTGAACTCAACAAAGATGGGAAAAAGAAAGTCAAAATTTTGGACAAGTCTTTCCCGAAAAATACTAAAACCTAGGAGTAAATAAATCTGCCCAACGTGTTAAGCCTATCTGCCAGTACTTATCATTTAAATTTAGACCAAGCCAAGCTCGGCTTCGGATCCAACCCTCATCCCCTGAAAAAAGTAACAGGAAAGCCTTCCTACTAAAAAAAAATAAATCAGCCATTCAGTAACCTGAGTCTTGACAGCTAAAATGGGTAGGTATAGTCTCCAACTCCATTTTCTAACTAACAGGAAGATGAATAGCTTACCAACATCATGTAAAAAGCAAATTAAAGAATCTAATAGCTTGCAAAGTAAAACTAACTACTTTTCAAAGAAAACCAACGACTAAAGAATAATTTCCAATAGAGAAAACTGAAAATTTAATTGGACCAACAAAACTTTTCCCTTCTTCACAAAAAAATAGATTTCTACCATAATTAACTCCTCCCGAAACTAGACGCTATGAAAGATCAAACCTAAAGACCAAATTAGCTTAGCCAATCGAATTAAAAGCTTATGGGATTATAAGCCAAACTCAAAATTGCATAAAACGCTCAACGAGAAACATCTAAAAATTATGAGACCCTCCTAAATATTCTTAAAGATAATAGACTTTTAGTCAACACAGAATGCAGCTTCTATGAACTATCCAGGTAACTATAAAATAATATCAAATTCAAACTAGGAAATACAAAAAAATCCAGCATAATTTTAACATAGAAAGAGACTGAACAACCGGGAGGAACCTGGGGAACATTCTTTAAAACTGTCAAAGGACTGGTTTCCAACGAAGAGGAAGTCAAATAATTCCTCGAAAGAATCCGATAAAAGCTTAGAAACGAAAAGATGCATCCCAAGACAAATTTCAACGGGATAAAAAGTCAATTCCACTAAAGACTACAAAATAACGAAACATACACCATCGTCAACACCATACTCGATTAATTTAAACAAAACTTTACCTAAATCTACAACTACCTACAAACTCTCACAATCTAACTGGATGACCTGGTTGCTAACGACCATCAAACCAGAACTGCCGAAAACAAGGAATCCAAACTCATCGGTTACAGGCTGTCTCGAAAAATAAACATTTTTTAATCCAAGGAAAAAGGACTTCTACCCGTCAATTAAACCCTCACTGCCATTAGGGAGTACATGGTAGATGTTCTTCGCAGTAAAAATACTATAATTGATGACTTAAGACGATAATTCAACAAAATTTCGAAAAATGCCCGCTAGGAAAAACAAAGGTCAGAACAGCTTATTCACATCACTTAAGAAAAAGCGAATAACATTAATACCCACCTTAAGTAAAAAGAAGCCAAACTCTCAGAAAAAAATTCAGAATTTCGCAATCTAGAAAAAGACTATCGTCAACTTAAAAAAGAATACCTATAGAAGTAAAAGAAACTAGACTAATAATCAAGGAAAAATAAGTTGTTGAGTAAATAATTCGAAGAATTAAGAGGGGGTATCGAATTAGATAGGAAAAAGTAAAAAGAAGCTAACCAAGAAATAGCTTCCTTATTAAACAAAATACAAAATGCCTAAGCTTAAGCTAAAGTTTTGAAACATAATATTTCAAATCAACTGTCAGTTCATTTCGACACTAAATAAAAAATTGAATCGCCTGAAGACATTTAACACCTCCTATAAACACAGTTTCTCTACTCCAAACTTTTTTCCGGATCCAAGTTCTTCAAACCTTATCATTCAAATGAAAAATAATTTCTCAAATATTAGTTATAATCCTGGAAGAAAAGACGCGTAGAAGGGACATAGACAATATACCGATACGATAAACTCAACCCAGACTACTTCAAATACCTAGACCCGAAAGAAAGCTATGTTGCTGACAATTTTGTGATCCTCTTCAAAACCAATAACAACGAAAGATTCGGGATCTTTTTTTAGAAACTATCCATATACTAAATTGACAGTTATTCTGCATTCCTATTCTCCTTAACTACTTTGAAAGCTTTCCACAAGAGAGAAAGTATCGATCAAAGCGGTATAAAAGGAGCCCGTATCGAAGATTAAAACATTCTCTACTTCGGGAAAAACTAAATAAGAATAGTCAAAAACAACTGGATGAACCTTAGTTTTTCCATTGGTACAGTTGGATAAGGCTATTTTAACATCTCCTCTACCCATTAGCTCCTCGGTCGCTATGTATCTCAAGTCACACTTGTCGATATCGAAATTTACAAAGTCAAATTCAAATTATGATGTGCTCGTTTATTTATACTAATCACTAGCAAAATAATATAACAAATTACGCAACATCAATACCCATCAAAATCCTGTTTTTTTCAAACCAGTTTTGTGAGAAACTCTTAGGTACCCACTCTGTCTATGATTATGGAATTCTCACTCACTAAAGAACTATTGAGAGAAACCACGCTTTTTAAACCATTGAATTGATATTTTTCAGAATCTCTCTAGCTTCGATCAGTCTTTCTTGGCCTATTCGATTTTTGAGGCTGAATCGACCCGTTTTACTTAACTGACAAAGGTATACTTTATTTCTTCTCCATTCGAAGTTCAGGCATTTTGCCATCTTCCTCCGAGATATCCAACCTTTTATACATACTTTCCTCTGACTCCTGCCCTGAGTCCGACATTTTGGTCGATTTTAGACTGGTCACAGTCGTCATAGTTTTAATATTGCCCATAGACCTTATTCTTAATAAATTTGCCGAATTTTCCTCTGTGTTTGTCGATTCTGGTCCACTGGTTTTATGTTTGTTTAAGGGTAAAGGATTAACAAATTGCACATTGCATTGTTTTACAGGTCTAATGGATTTAATGATCGTTTGTTTGGGTTAATAGCCCCTTACAACATTTGATTAATTTTGAAAGCGATAATAATAGCTTTTGCTATTTTAAACTTTATTTTGTAATTAACTGACCATAGTTTTAGGTGGATTCTCGACTCTTTACACTCTCTTTGCCCTGGTTTGCTCATTAGAATTGGCATCCTTACCAACTTTCTCCCTCAGGGACCCTTTGACAAGCTTACAGCTTATTTTTTTCCTATCAGCAGTAAAATCATTTAATAGGTTCGAGCTCGATGCTGTTTCCCTGAAATTGATGTCAGAACAAATATATTGGTTTTTTCTCTAACTTTTCAAATTAGTTGCCGAAGTGATCTTCTTTAGCGTTTTCGCATTATCACCCTTTGGCGGGACACTTGATAGTTCCTTGGTATTTTTTTCAATACTCACAACTTTTTATTTCCAAACTGAATTCTAAGGACTGAAACTTCCGTTATCAAAACATCTCCTCAAAGACTGTAGAACATTGCACTAATTTTCCATGTATTGATTTCTAAAATACATTATTTTTGTTTAATAAATAAATATAATTCCATGCCCATATCATACCACATTTTTATATGCAAAAACCTGACCCTATCCTTTACATACTTTTAAATAACTTCGTTAACCTAGCTCTTCAACTTTTTACTTATATTTTCCATCGATAATTGCTAAAAAAACTTCACTCTCCCATTTCATAGTCCTACTAAAAAGTACCGACTCAAAGTATGCTAAATTTAAATCCTTAATTAATTTCAGAAATAGTGTAGCTTATTCTCAACAAAAAATTGCATGATTTAAGAACTAAACTCAATGATTATTCAACAAAAGCAAACTCTTAGGTGTCTGAACTCAGCACTATTATTCCTTGTTCATTTGGCAAATAGTGATAAAAACTATGGATCCAAAACACTTCTTATTTGATTCTGCGAAAGACTCCCGTAGCAACTTCTTTACGGGTTTTTCACACTCGCTGACATCGGTTTGACCGACATCCTCGATTTTTGCTCACTCAAAAAAACCGACCTTTTCAAAAAATCCGGTTTTTTAACATTTCCAGTCTGAGGAAGTATACCAGTCACATTATCACTTGCTGATGTTCTTCTTACTTGTGAAGAGTTTTCAGACACAGTTTGTTTCCGATTAGTCAGATAGAGAATCGATCGAGATTCTCTCGAAGTCGCAGGCCTGCTTCCTTTTATATCTTCCCTTAATAACTCATTATCGGAATTTTGCTTATTACTATTTTGATTGAAAAGTTTAGTCCTGGATTGCCGCTTGCTTTGTGGCCTTTCAACTTTATAACCGGAATGGAAACCATCTACTGCCGTTTAACAAAAAATATTGCCTCCAGAAACTTAACTATTTTCTCTCTTCTTGCCAGAAACTCCTCTACTTCCTTTAATCGATGTTCTCACATTTCGAATATGTGAATTATTCACCCCCAACATCGAAAATGATAATATACCGGGATCCTACTTGCCCTCTGATGACTACCTTGCACTACCAAGCTCATGCAGAATCGAACTATTCCCACGAACTTTGCATTTTGGATAGGTTGGGCAGTTATTACCTTCGAGCCCATATAATCTTCGACTGACTTACTCCTTCTATTTTCTTTCCCCAGTTGTTATCTAGACTTCCTCCTAGTCTGCTAATGGAGGCTCTGGAGATTCCTACTTATCGAGACTATACAAAATGCGATTATGAAGTTTCTTAGAGGGATGCATCCCACTCAAATCCTCTTTTTACTCCTAAGGAAAGGAGAGCTTCTATTATGCAACAATTTTTTTGTTCAGAAGACGGTGAACTTGACGGGGATTGTTCGTTTTATAAATTATGCTCATTTGGATTTAAATATTACAATTTTTGGACATTTCCCTCATTAAAACCAGTATAATATCGTAATAATCGAATCTATCACAATTTGTTTAAAGGAGTTTATGTTGGATCATTTCTTACCATTTTAAACTTTCTCGTAATACATGTTCAGAATCTCTATCAGCTGCTAATTTCTCCGATCCTTATCAATACCACTTTTCTCCGAGCTCACCATCATCATACTTTCCAAAATCCCTATCCTCTCAGGATGCCTATCGATGGATTTAATAAAAATCTCACGATGCTCCTTCGCCGACTCATGAACCATCCCAACTCCCTCCTCCTTCAACCTCTAAAATCCCACATCTATATGAGCAGCCTACAAATCCATCGTCCATCCCTCGTACAACATTATGTTCCTATACACTCTCAACTCCGTCTTTACAACTATCGACAGTATCAATGACTTTATCCTCTAAAACTACTCCTTCCTTTAAAATCTCACCAAAGGCTGGTATTACGCGCGTTTCAAGTTTATATACAAATCCCCAATGTATTTCAAAGGGTATATCGGGTTATCCAGCTTCAATGTCGCGAAAGTCAGAACATCGTTCAAACTTACATACTCAAGATCAGACCCAGGCTACAGACACTCAATCTTATAAACAGGATTAACTCTGTCAGGATTACTCCTATAAAAGTTAATGATCTCCTGACATAACCTAGTAGGATGACTCTGCACGTACACCTGCTCCTGAATAACCTTCTGACAATTTTTATAGAACAACCATGCCTGTTTCTACATCTTCTACCTTTCAGCAGCCCTCTACTACTTCCTTTCCTGGCTATCCTCATGACTACTACTCTTCCTAATCAGTCCTTTATCCCGACTAACATGGTAATCTGGCTCCACAAACGACGACAAAACCAAATATAAAACAGAATTGCTCTTCTCTCCAACTCCATCATCGATTTTCTCACACAACCTCTTAATCCTCTCAGCATCTCGACTCGTATCCATCCTAACTTCGATAATACGAAGCAAGTTGAATAGCAATCCCATATAAAACACAACATTACCACTCGTCATGTAGTTTTTCTCTACAAACAAAGATATTGTTAACTAATAGATTAGTGGATGCAATGTGAACGTTTAGGTACTAGACTCCGTCACCGCCAGTAAATGAGCAATTATTTGACTCTGTTTATTAGGGACTTGATTAATTTTTAATTTCTGTTGAGCACCCTAAATCTTAACTTCTGACCCAATTTGTTGAAGTTAAACTGGCCCTTGCATCTACCTTTCCTCCTAAGGCTCTTTCTCTTCCTCGAAAGCAGCAGGCTCCTCGGGTTCCTAATCATCATAACTAACAGAACGATCCTAATTCTGTCCGTCCTCCTCATAGGACCTCCTGGACCTCTAATCGGGTTAATTCTACCTGGGAGATCCTTCAGGTTATATATCACCATCGGGCTCATCATCCATCCTGTGGGAATTATTCCTTTCCTCAACCTTATCCAGTATATTCTGCTAACTTTTGCTGCCAATCGGTTCCAACTTCCTCAACGACACCCCACAGTCCAAGTCCACAACGTTGCTAGCATCTGGAATCTGTAACTTTTATAAATGCTCGAACGGATGCAAGAATATCTCCTTATAGAATTCTTTCTTTATCGTACAGAAAATGTTCTCCAATAATATCAACACAAATCTCTATGCCGTATAAGTTGCCCACGGTTTCTTGTTCTTCAACACCTGGTAAAACTAACAAATCACCGTTATCAACATCGTACACGCCGATGACATCCTCCTCTTCTACCCGTCCCTCTTATTAGAACTGCAATTACGCACCTCCGAAGCCAAAACCTTAAAAAACGTGCTCAACTCCGGAATCATCGCAGGAAACAACAACATCATTATATAAACATTTACCACTCTTTTACCAATCAACGATGTCAACGATTTCAACAATCTCTCATAATTACTTATTGTCTTGTCAGCCTTCCATGCGTTATAACTTCTCTACATAAAGAACAAATCGCTGATTGTTCTGTACTAAAACGGATAACCTAATTTTAGTGTCGGCAGTGGACCCATCCCTTTCTCCATATAAATTCCCGCCATCACTCTAAATAATCTCCTACAGGAGTTTTATAGGTATTTTTTGCCCTCACAGTATGGTAGTAACGCATTTTTAGAAAGCTCAATTGCTTACTGAACCTTCGAAGAGTTATACTTGATGGGTGACTGGGGCAAACTTTGCGAAAAAATCTACATTTTCAACATAAGATTCGTCTCCTTCATACCGTAGCCTTTGTCATCAAAAATCTTTGGAATTTCAGAAACAGGAACATTCCCAAAATCAGATCGACACGCATTCAGCAGATAATGCTGTAAAGACTCCATTGAATAGTTGACATAAATCTAGTACAACTTCTTTATCTGACACAAGCAATCTCGATAAAAATGAGTAACATCATTTCCAAAGGAGTTGTGCATTGCTAAAATCGAATTCCCACCCTCATTATTACTGCTCGCATAGTTTGTTACACTCTCCCACATTTCTCCATAGACCTCCACCTTACTGATCTTGAACTTAATCGGCGATGAGAACTCGATATAAACAGGTTAGCTATTCGTAAACAAAAATAACGTTTCTCTCATGGTCAGTGGCAACTGTATACTTCTGGTCTCTTTGACCATAAACTTATACTTAACCCCCAAAAACTCAAACTACACCTGAACAGGCTCCTGATCCTCCTTATTCTGGGCCACAACCATCGGCTCCACATTCAACACAATCCCAGATATAAAACTCAAATGATCGCCCTAATTGCTAATCGCCAAATTATTCAAATTATTATCGACCACAAACTTGTCGCCTATACTCTGACTGACATCCTTAAAATACAGACATCGTGCACTGTCAATATACAGCATCTTGTTAATATAAGAATTATGCTTTATCTATCTCATAAACTCTTTCAACTTCTACCGATCCGGTAACGACACCCTCAAATCCTCGTCTTTTATCAAATTGACCACCGGAAGGCTGTGTTTGCCGGATGTGATCACCCCCTACTCCTGGATGCCCAAAATAAAGAAAGATCGCTCGTCTAATGGTGTCATTTCGTATGTATCAACCTCATATTCTGGATTAAACACACTCACATCCAACTTGTCTTTGTCATGGAAATCCAAAACTGCTATTACACCTGCCAACCTTCTCCCACTGTTATTATTATTGCTGTTCCCTGTCTTGTACCCAGACTATCTTCTCAGCACACACGTCAAAGCAAAACTGTCATCAGTCTGGTACAGTAGTCTCAGTCCCAACGGGTAGGTCAAAGTCGTCAAAGATTGATTAGCAGAAACCAACTCCTTAAACTTCTGACCCATCGAAAACACACTGATTCTTTCATCCCCAACTTCCCTGATGCTTTCTTGGTAACCATTCAACCCTTATTTATCGCCAGTATACATCGGAAAGTCAACCGTGTAACAACACATATCCTTCGTGGTCATGACCAACTTATTCTTGAGCGCGAGGATAGAGGTAACATTTTCCGGGTCACGCGAGAAATTAATTTTTTTCCCAGTCATGTTGAGATAAGTTGCTTTGTTATGATATTCCTCCCGATAGATATTCCCCTCGTGATCCAAAACATAGACTATCAGACATTTTCGACCCGTAGTTATACTGAAATCCCTAATATTCGATGGACATGCCAATTGGCAAAGCTTCCTCGCTTTATTGTTTTCCGCAAGAACCCCAATCCTTATCTCCCTATTAACAGCATATGCGAATGTCAGCTTTATGTCGTTCACCCACGAAAACCTTACAATCTGTTAATTTGTTGCAAAATCGTGGGGAATGTAGCGAGATGCCTTTCCATCCCCATTCACAATGTAAAAACCAATCTGAGATGCTCCCACCAGTGCCAGATACTCATCATTATACTGACAAAACACAGCTTCCATAACTTCAAAATTCAACCCAGAAATAGTATGCAGTTTGAAAGGATTCTCAGCCTCTGTAGTAGTGCTTCCTTTATTCCGCTTGTCATCACATTTCTTGATAAACCTTTTCTTCACCTCACTCAAATTCATTATGAACACAGACGCAGGCGCACCAATTGCAAAGAACTTCTTACTAGCACTAATATTACTCCTTATCTGCCAATTATTATTTCCAGAGTTAGGAAGGAACAACTGTCTTCCACCCCCTCCATATGGGGAATCCCTGTTCGTCATCAGTTTGAAAGCATTCGATCTGAAAAA
>JAOWAT010004463.1:0-12773 GCA_028571025.1 Longipedia americana | reverse complement strand
GACGGAATGTGGTCTTCGGCAAACACCGTCACATGACAGACATTCGTTAAGCGATGTCTTTCAAAGTTGTCCCAGCAAAGAGAAAAAAAAGAAGTTCCTTGACCTGATTGCATCAGGTAACAAGATTTTATACTTTTTTTATGATCTTAAAGTAGTATATAGTGAAAAATAAATTGTCATAAACTCAGTCATGAACTGTTCTTAAAAGTTATTGTGTAGAGTTATAAAGTTACCATAAAGGGACTTGAATGAATTATAAAGAATATTCCAGCTTGTTCAGTGTCCTAATATTATTATATTGGCTGCTTTTGGTTGACTTTGCTCATTAACGTTGATCAGGCAATATAATTCTTTACAATCTTGAAAGTGAGTCATTTCCATGCCCTTCCTTGTAGGAGAGAATTAACATTTTTGTAGGAAAGGAGTAACTTTATGGTTAAAATTATTCATGCATGGTTAAAAAACTAAAATTTGTTTAGGGGTAAATTTATATAAATATAAAATTTGAAATATACCCTGAAAGAAATCCATATAAAAAATCCCACTAAGACAATTTTAACTTGATTGGAAAAAAATTTGAAGTCTTCTACACTTCAATACTTTTCAGTACAAAATGAAATTTATAATAAAAGGTTTCATTTTTGGCAGTGAAAATCACCAAACTGAGCGATGAATTTTCGTGAAACAGAAATGATCTTGAAATTGAGAATTACAAAATTTTAGATGTGCAATTTTTTTGTTCGTATCCTGAAAGTTACTATTTTTGAGCAATTTTGGCAGGAAAAGAGTCACATAATGGTAGATTGGTGAGTTTAGGCACAAATTTGAGCATTTTACATCAATTCATGCTTATTTTAGACCTACAATGTTAACTTTTGAGTGAAAGTTTCAAGAATCTGAGAATAAAATTGGGAAACCTGAGATAGAAATGCCAAAAAACTAAAAATTGAGAAATTCTAAATTCTTATCAGTTTTAAGCGTCTAAAAACTTCAAAAAAGTCTGAAAAAAGTTTGAAGTTGATCATATTAATTTAATATGATCAACTTCAAACTTGTTGCTTAGGAAAAACAGAATGTATTATGAAAAAATGTCAAATTTTCCGAAACAATTTCAACAATTCTTTGCAATTCAAATGTCATGTAGGACAATTAACTAATGGGCATATTACATCTCTTTTACAAATCAAAAATTCCGCCTTGACAGAGAAGAGAATAACAATGAACAAGCAAGACGGACACCAAAGTTATATGACCTGAACAATACACTCAAGCACCCAAATTGAAAAGACTTCTTATGAATGTGAATGAAATGAATATGCCAATCATATACAAACGACATCATGCTTTTTTACACTGATAGACTAATCAAATGCCTACAGATTTCGTAAATCTCAGTTTTCACATTCTGAGTTTTCCGAAAATTTGAGTTTTTCAGCAAACTTTTGGAAATTTTACTACATATGATTCAAAATTGGAAAAGTTCCCAATCTATAAATTTCGTATTTCTAAATTTACGAAAATTTTTCATATTTGCGAAAAATCGACGCTCAGTTTTTGAAAAAAAATATCAAAAAACCCTTAACTTAGTAAGGTATTGAAATACTCACAGAATTGGTTCAATTTGCTAGAAAATATGTGAAAGAGATGAGACTTTTATATAATAATAATTTCCCAAAATGTTCATAAGACATCTTTATGGTGCTTGAGACAATACAATACAGTACAATGAAATAACGCATTCATAATATGATGGCGGCTTGCAATGTAAAGTGTTTTGGGGATATCTCATCTTGACACTTTTATAGGCTGTCACTCAAAATCCAGAGGGCAAAATGAGCAGGCTTGTTTAATATATTTCTGGATTTTTGTAAAATTTGGACGAATCTTTGGTACACTTAAATGAGATCAGGTGAACTTGGTTGAAATTTTGAAAGTTTTACAGAGACATTTCAATATTTTGGTCTAAATCTTGTAACATTTTATGTTTTAACACAATTTTATAATACGTGTATTACCTTATAACATCAGAGACTTTTGGAACAATTTTAAATCTTTGAAAAAAGATATTTTTTTTCAGTTTATGAGCAGTTTGAGAAATTTATGTCAAAAAAGCCTACAGAAAGAGATTTTCTACGTTTTTAACAATTATGTAAATGGTTGGGCTACTAAATATGATGGTGGTGTGTGATGGAGGTCATTCAACGTATAGGCAAGAGAAAAGGTCATAAACATTAGCATGAATTTTTGAAAATAAATTTCCCAAAATTGCTCTTCATATGCTAAGAATTTCTAAAAAAAAACTGCAGGACTACAGCAGGTTCTGTAGTAATTCCTGGCTTTACATTTACTTGACTAATTCCTTCAAATTTTTGACTGAAATAAATATCAAATCAGACATTTTCCCATTTTTGTAGAATTTTGTAGAGCATAAAACATCAATTTTTATCTTTTAAACAGCTCCTTGTTTCTTCTTGCCAAAATGAATTTAGCACGATTATTATGAAATGAAATTCCTGTAGGAAAGCAATTAAGTTTAGCATAAATGATTCTTTTGGCATTAAGAAAGATCATTGAGAGATAGAAAGAACTCAAGACATGTATGATATTAATGGTGCCCTCTCTCTTTCATCTTCTTCTTCTCTCCTCCCATTTATCCCACTTTCCAAGCACCAATACACGTAAAGCACACATGAGAGCTATGATTACATCTTCTTTGCTGCTGCATACTCAAAAACACGAGATGATGCTGGTGCTCATAAAAGTAGGATGTTTCAAGCCTTTTCAGAATGACCACGAAAGATACTCAAATTAAGAACTTTTTGTACTGATTCCAAAAATGTTCTTTTTTTAAATTGTCCTTCTCTGATGCTTGGCATCCCACCTCTACATTTTACTACATAAACTGAACAAATCTTGCAATTTTGACTCCTTTATGTAGTAAAGATGTATGGGTTGGTAGTCTCCACGTAATGATTTTTTCTGGAAAAATTTATCCTATTGCAAGATTTGAAATGTAAAAATCATTTAGACAAATCACATTTGGCATTCCCAATATCTTTTTGGATGAAACATCCTAATATAATAAAAGCACTGCCCATATTTCTGCCCAAAATGCATGCCTCTGTGAGTAATATTATATACGTTATTCTTTCTTTCTTTCTTTCTTCCTTTCATGTCATAAGAAGATGTTGCATGCATAAACAACAAACAAAGTCATCATCTCTCCAATAGGAAAAGAAATTCCTCCTTCTTAGTCTCATATTATAAGAGAACACCGTCCCAGGATTTTTAGGGGGAATTTTGCTTCAAATTAAAACAGAAAACTCTTATTACTAAAGGAATAAGCTAGAGATATCAGTTTTGAAAAAAAATATGACTTTAAAGAAACAGAGCCCATACTATCAATTAAAATTTACATAAGCATTGAAGACTACAATAAATTGTTATCGAAATCAAGGTGGAAGGACCCTTCTGAATGCTCAAAATTCTAACTTTCTCTTTGTTATGCCCGATACAAAATAATGTCGACAACTTTGATTCGGTCGTAGCTGCAGTAGGGTCATACCCCAAAACATCATTCAGGTGTTCGACGTTGTGCTACACGATGTATAGATAAGACTGTTTCGAAGGAAACCAATTGTCCAGAAAAGTTGAAAACTTTTGTCTTGCATTCTTTTCATGGCGTAAATCAAAATCTGCAAATTGTATACTATGATTAAATTTTTCCCTATAAAATGCCTGTGTCCTAAATTATGTTGTTTTGACAATAGAACTGCCCATGCATCTATTCACAAGCACAATACAGAGAAATAACATTCCATTGGACTCATATGGTCATTTTCGAAATCTTCAAATTGACACCAAATATGACTTTTATCAAAAGTTCCAGAAAATACGGATAAGATAAAACATTTCCGAAGAATCATAATTATATATGCTATACAAGGAAACAGTTAAACAAAAAGATTTCTTGAACAACATTTCACACTGTTTCCACTTACATAGGTACAATGGCATCAGTCGAATCTCAATCTAAAGAAAATGTTTTATGATAATATATTCAATTTACATGAATCTTACCTACATTTAAGCTTGAAAATTAACTTTGTTGAAGTGAAATTCCATTTTGAAACTGAGAGCAATTTTTCCCTCAAAAATTTTTCCGTCATTTGTCTTTCAAGATCACACTAAATTTCATGTGTTTTTTCAATATGCAAGGAGAATGCTTAGTCCCTGCGAAGGTTTTGAATAAATAACATTGTTTTCTTTTAAGTACTGAGTCTCCACTTATTAAATTTGAAAATATTTTGAAAACAGGAAATATCTCTTTCAAAAATCATAAAATTTATTGAACTTTTTTAATCATTAACTGTCACCTTACTTTTGCTTAAAGTTGATGGATTATTATGTGTATTTGACAAGACGAGTAACTGTTTGACCGGTGATGCTAGAGCTGCTTCTGTTCCGACAGCTTCATGAGGTAATCAATCTGACTTTTGTAATTGTTTTTGAAATAGTGTTCAAAATCATTTTGTGAAAAATGGCTTTTAGCTTCCTAAATTTGAAAGAATTCAATTTTAATACCCAATTGATTGCTGTTTGTTTGTTACTTTTGTATCAATCCTTGAAGAAGCTTATTGAATTTAAAATACAAGTGTAAATAGATATACAAGAAAGTTACAAATTTGAGACTTAATTTCAAATGTCTTATGGACCACCTCAAATCTATTAACCAATTCAATAATGTGACGACATTCAAAACAAAAAAATGGAGGCAAGTTTGAATTGAAGTATTTGAATTTCAAAATTAAAATACTTTCTGTAGATAATCCGGGCCCTATCGGCGCAATTTTATTGCTGGAAATGAAAGTATATGCAAAAATCTAAATCTGACAAGTGAAATTTTGATCAGGCAAATTCGACATTAGGATGAAAAATTAAAGATAAAGTGTACAACTACCTGACTTTCTTCAAAAATGCTATTTTATGGTTAATTTCTACAACTTACCACTAATAAAATGGATTGAAAGTTATTGTGAACTTAAACCATACCATTATCTTCCTAAAACCTACTCATTTCATTTCAAAGAACAATTTGTCACTTCAGGAAAGGCTCATAAAATATCTCTTCCTAGCTCCTAAAATTCATAATGAGTGACATTTAAACTAAAATTATTAAAAAACCAGCAAACTTTGCAGAAAATTAATTCAAGCTTTAAGTATCCAAACTATCAAAATATACCTGTTTAAATTTTCATGAACATCCGTTAACACAAAATTTGACGGTGGTTTTCATTTTTGCGCCGTTAAATAAGAGTGTGGTATGTCCCACTCAATAGGCCCAATTTGTTAAATGTTTACGTTTTTCATCGGTTTTTCATCAATTTTTCATCGATTAGTTATGTAAATTGTCCAAGAGTGCGCTCAATATTTGCGTCAATTTTGAGTAAAATTAGTAAAACAATGAATTTAAATTGTAAAAGATGAATGAATTTTGAATTTGATTTGTTGAGAAGAAGCTCTGACCATGTGTTTTTCATTACATGATAAGTAGTACAATTATGAGCATGCTGGAAGGCTATAATTTTCACTGGCCCTACTCAGTGGTACATACTCTATTTTCTTTTTTCTCTTTCCTTTTTCCAGAGCATCAAAACTGGTTCGGCGTTGACGACCACCTGGGCGCTTTGGCCATCTCAATCCGCCGAGAAAAAGTCCCACCGGCGTCATCACTCACCCACCACAACCACTACACCCACACCACCGACAACGACCTGCCAAACGGCCCTTCGCCCACCACCATCAACACAGTCGGGCAGGGTGGTCTTAACAATGGAGGGGAACAGTACATGTACAGGCTTATTATAAGGACCTCCGAACTGCTGCCCATGCGCGGGTGTGTCCTGGAAGAGGCCATTCCGGCGCTCAAAGCGGAGAAGATCAAGGCCATTCCCACCAGGGAGGTGCTCGAGTTTGTCTGCCCGGAAATTAATCTCAATTGGTGAGTTATGTTTTTATTTTTATCATTTGTAAATAGGAGGGAATTTGACGAAAAATGTACCTTAAAACAGGTCCGGTGTTTACTTAACTGATGTTCCGTGAATGACCAAAATTAGGGTGTTATTCAAAATCAATCAGACGCAATTATAGCTAAAATGATTGGATGGATTGCTCCGTCCAGTTCCATGCAGGTTTGTCATACCAAGAAAATGTATTACGGAATGGGGTGTAACAATCCGTTCAATCCTTTAAGCTATATTGTGATATTACTGTATTTTAATAACACCCTCATTTTGTATACACTTTTACAGGGAACATCAGTTAAAACTTAGAGATTTTCGTAAAAATTAGGAATGTTTTGAATTGTAACTTAGGCTATTTCTTCACCAAACGTTTGTCAAATTGGAAATTTAAGACTATTCACTGATTTTATTACTTTGCCAGACCAGAGTCCAAATTTAAATTTTTAAATATTTTTAAATTTCATTTCTTCAATGTTATTAAATTTTACTTCTGAAGTCTGTTCATTTTGCTAATTTTCAATATTAATTGTAGCACTTAAATTTTTACTTACTTATATCGGTGTTCAATCCTTCGCAGGTTGATGTTTTGCAATTTTTATTGAAAATTGTGTCATTTTATCTTTTCCTGATATTTGAAGGGTGAATAATTGAATTTTTGATGATAAAAAAGTAGCACACTGAAATTTGGAGTCATCAAAAATTCAAAAATGTCAAAATCGGAGTTTATACAAAAATGAAAACATTTAGAAAATAGAAGTGCAGAGAAAGCACTTATATTTAACCTTTCAAAAGTTTTTGTGAATGATGTTTTGTTGAAAAATTATACTTTTGAACATTTTCCGGTAAATTTGCAAGGAAATATGTTGAACTAAAAATGAAATAGAATAAGTACCACATGATATTTTTTATTGAAATTAATTTTTCAAGCTCTTGAAAGAAAGTGTGGATTAAATTGAAACACGCGATTTGTTTCCTAAGTCTATTTTTGTCCCAAAATTTGCAGATAATCTTTTTCCTTAAACATTATCTTTATTGAAAACCGATAATTGAAAATTGATAGAAAGATCGCTTATTAATCTTTTAAAACTTTGATCCAGAAGCGAAAAATCATTTTAAAAAGAAATTCAAATTGACTTGAGTAAAAGATAATTTCTTGATAACCTTATGTCCTTTAAATTTTGGTAGAGTGATCTTGACATTTGAATTTTGGAAATATTGGCAAAAATTTAAGCAATTAGAATTATGTTTTGAATCTCAGACAACGTTTGCAAAATTTCACCTATTCAAATGCTTGAACCACATTTTCTCAAGGAAAATGTTACTATTCAGATATCAAACAAAATGGTCAAATTAAAGATTGATTTACATCTCATATAATTTATGGAAAGAGAGAATCAAAGGACCCTATTATTTCCATTTTCATTTTATAGATTTTTAGTAGGATTTCGTATCAAAAAATGTCATCCTCGCTACTCTTCCTTTTGATATTTATAAAGAATATGATACAAAGACTTTTTTAAGTGTAGTCAATGAAAAGTGTACTCAAACAAAATCTTATTTTTTGATAATTTAAAAAAATGTGACAAAGAAGAAAACCAAACAAAAAAGCAACTTTTCAATCATATACTGTATTTATGAATTACTACATTTTGGGTTTTTTACGTATGAATTGCAATCGGTCTCACAGGGAATTTTAGAGAGCTTTTATTTTGCCATGTTGTATTGAGTAAAATTTTAAAAGATTTGCTTTCAAGAATTTTAAATCTTCAAAAATTCACTTCCTTGCACTCAATAAAGTTTCTGTTTTCAATACATTTGATGGCCAAATGAACTTATAAATGGGCATTTATTTTTTGGGGAGTGTCGAATATCATCATCAGCCCCAATTTGTGCATTCCTATTTTTGGTCAGCTGTTTTCATGGATGCTCAAAACAGGCAAATTGAGCAAAATGCAAAACTCCAGTAAACATTTTATCTCGTTCCTATTTCGAATTCATTGCCTACAATTTTAATTGCTTCTCATAAAGTGCACTGCGTCTCATCAGATGCGTCATATTGTTTATGATTAAATTTATTCATAGAAAGAGGCCTGACGCATTTTTGCGTTACGTGACTCGTGGTACGCATTTTGAGTGATGGTCAATTTACGTTGGTATGCCAAATAATAATGTCATTGGAATGATTGCCAATCTTTCAAGAGGAACGATGCTTCGCCCAGATTAATTTTACTTCAATGTCAAATTTTGGACCTTGTAATCTTAGAATTTCAATTATTCAGTCTTTTTGCCAAAATTTTCGAAAATTGGTTCAAAACTCAATATTTTCTGAAAAAGTTTTCCCGAAATACTCATTTCCTGAAAAGTGCTTTTGTTGTATTTTTTTAAATGGCTATTTTCTAAATTTTGAAAGGAGGTTTAATAATGGTTCATTTTTTTACTCTCAATAAAGTCGGCAAAAAGCTTTGATTTTTTCAAAAATTGAAATTAATGTTTATTTTATTATAACTTTAAAGCAGTAAGTTTTAATTTATGAAACTCAAATTTTCAGACACCTATTTCCAATTTCAATTAAAGGAATGAGTAATATTGCCATAACCCAAATAAGGATATCCGTTCAAAATACCATTAAAATAGATTTTCGCATTGGCTTTTTGCAACCCGCCATATAAAAGCAATAATTGTCTTTCATTTGCGCCTTTTTCTTCCTCTCTCGATGATAAATTGCAATTGATAAGAATTAAATCTAATCGATGAAAAATTGCCGATGAATGGGCGGGAGGGAAAAAGCAGATTCAAAAGTCATTTCGTAAGCCTTGAACTCTAATTTTAATAATGCTCAAACCTCAAGCTATGTTGGCGGCCCGTGCTTGCAATACACCGTTTTTTCTTATAAGAATAAAATTTATAAGAATATGTGCTTAAAATTTCCTTAAAAATAAGAATGAAATAAGAATATGACTGAGCTTCAAATTGCAATTTTTTCACAGGTAAACCTTGATTTATTTTAAATTAAAAGCTAGTTTTCCTGGCAATTTCCAATTAAAGCATTAAAATTTTTGCTACGCCAGCAGAAGAAAATATTATGGTTTTTTACCCCCTTTATGTCAAATTTTGCCATTTTAGGGGGCGAAAAATAAGAATATGATAAGAATATTTTAAGCTTAAGATTCGGAAAAAAATAAGAATATCCGAGCTTCAACTCAATTTTCCGTATTCTTATAAGAAAAAAAAACGGTGTACATTAGTATTAGAAGCCACAGTATTTTGTTATTTTGCTAGGGTGTAAATTTGAAATTTTATGAAATATCGAAGAAAAGGGAAAAACCAATATCATTATTTTTTTTATTGATTTATCAATTTATTAACTTCAAATTCAAACAATCTGAATCATTTTGGAAAAGATGTATGATTCTGAATTCATACCTAATTTTATTGTCTGTTTTGGCAAAAAAATAAAGAATCTGAGTAAGGGTTTTGATAAAAAAATGATAGTATTGTATTTCCACAAATGAGGCGTCCCAGCGGATTTTAAGTCTGAGGAAAAATTTGCAATATCGAGAAAATAGCATTTTAAGTTTTTATTTTACTTCATAAAACGTGAAATTTCGGACTTTGTTTCCTAAATGGCGCACTTTTGGGGCACTTTCTGAGTCTGAAATTTTGCACAGGGCTTCAGACTATGCTATTGAATAGAATGAACAACCGCTTAAATTTTGAAAAAATTTTGCCTCAGACTTAAAATCCGTTGGGACGCCTCAAATAAGGTCTCATAGCAATGTTAGACCATACCTAACCCTCGCCAAACCTCGCAATTTTCCAGAAAACACCCCTTTCCCGAAGCAATTTTGTGAAAAAACGCAATTGTCTCAATGATTTGAAGATTAAACTTTGATGTAAAAATTAATTTTAATATCAGATGCAGAATTAAAAGTGAATTACAACAAATTAAATTCTATAAAATTGAAAGTCAAAAGTTTTGAATTAAATGAGAAATTATACAGTCTCATGCTTATTGACATTATTTATACAGTATCAATGCCTAAAAATGTCATATTTCTGGGTTTTTGCATTTTTGGAGCTTTTTTTTCAAAAAATTGGCTATATGTACAAAAGTTCAAGAAATTTTGAGGGTGTTTAGTACATTTTTCAAACTTTACCACATAAATTTATGATTTTCGGAAAGTGATATCTAAAATATTTTTATTGTTGAGTTTTTCATGTTTTACAACTTAAAAAATCAACCCACAGATCTAGGATATTCAACAAAAACTAATTTAGAAATTAGACTATTGGTGTATTAAAGCTTCTTGATTTTTGCATAAATTTTGAGATAAAAAACAAAAGTTTCTCAAATGTCATGAAAATATTAACATTTATACCCTGCGCAGTAGGGGTATTGGAGATGGTGGTGATGTGTCAATGTTAAAACTCCTCTATAAATTGGCTCTTGCATCTCTTATAATGTTCACCAAGGGCATATTAAAACCAATGATGTTGTTCTTCTTCAAGAATTACTGTTTACATGCTGCTAGACTGGTTTAAACTCTGTTATTTCCCAATTTAGTTCTCGTTCAAAATAGAAACTGAATCAGATCTTTTATGTATTAGGTTCACTTTGGTTTTTTTCTTCTTCTTTATGGTAGGTCCTGTTATTCTTCCTGCGCAGGGTCCTGGACGTTCAGTCCTTGTTTTTGAAACAGATTTTACTTCTGCTTTTTATAGAATTAAATTTAACCTAAAGAACCTGAATTTGTGGCTGCATAGCATTATTGTATCTCCCATCAAGATTTTTTTCTTTATTCAGCCCAATCTTTCGCAACTGGGAAGAATTGAGTTTTCAATTCTATCTGATTGGTGAGAATTGAGTTCAATTCTCGCCGGTTGGTGAGAATTGAATTCCAGCTGGAAGAATTTTTCCGGCAAACTGCAAACATGACAATGAAAGAAATGAGAAAAGTGATGCTGCTGCAAGGGTACAATCTATAAATCTAATAGGACTATCGATTCTATACCCCTGCCTCAGGCAAGCATGGACAATTCTTGACCTCGGCTCCGCAATTTTGCCCTTGGGCAAAATTGTGAACCCTCGGTCAAGAATCATAACTTATCAAAAGATCAAGTCGGATATCTCAATTTGGAATGGAATTTGAACTTTAGAGACCCTCCCAGGAAAAAAGTAATGAATGAAAGAAAGTATTGCCACGTGCTAAAGTTGTCATGTATGAGCAGCTTATGTTATAGCTTACACTCAATTTGAATAAAACAAGTCAATAATGAAAAAAATGTTACAAGTAAATTTAGTTTATTTTATAGAATAAAATAATAAAATCCCATGTAAGAAAATTAGCACTCCCGTAATTACATACACAATTACTCTTACAAAATATTCTGGATTCAAAGTTTTTTTTTAATAATAAAACTGAAAATTTGTAAATTTATTTATGGAACAGAGGAAGTAACGTCAATTGGCCTAATTCGGAACTATTGTCCTAATTCGGAAAGAATTTTTAGATTTCATTTATATGTGCCCTATGGAAGTTTAAATAAAAACATATGGTATCAAAATAAATGATTGCAAAAGTTACGTTTGTACAATTGGAAATATAATTAAGTGCTAAACACAAATTTTTAAGCAAAAATGTATCATTATTGATTTTTCAAAATGTTGTCTTTAAAATGCACAAAAATATGGGTCTAAAAGAGTTCCATTAAAATGGGATGTAGAGTTGCTCTACCTTATTGATATTTTCTTAAAATTAAGTCCAATGTATTCTAATTCAAATGTCAAAATTATGATTCCATAATTCTAGAAAAAATATGCAAAATTAATTTTCTAATGAAATGTCCTAATTTGAAATTTTGAGTTGGCCTAATTAGGAATGGGTGTCAATTATATCATAACAGTTCATTCTATGCAACATTCGTACGTGGCATTAATTTCATTCAACTTAGATTTTTGATATGAAATTGATCTTAGTTCCAAATTAGGACAAGCAGAATTTTATGAAATATAAATTTTGAAGTCAATTTTTGAGAAAACTAAGGGACTTAGAGAAAATGTAAAAAAGCAGTTTCGAGATCTGGTCGAGATCTGGTCAGACACTTGTGTTAACTATTAATACAATTTTAAAGGGCCTTCTTGCTTCTTCTCTAAAGGGCTCTGAAGTTCAAATTTAATTCCGAATTAGGCCAATTGACGTTATGTAATTTATTTGAACAAAATCTGTCCAGCACTTTCTGAGAAAATTTATAATGAGTTCGTTTACAATTTTTACCCGCGTTGAGCCATAAAGTGACAATGAAGATATTAAAACACTGTTTAGCATGTCCTCTCACTCAATTCAATAGTGTTAATGTGATATATTGGCTATGTAGTAAATGGAAAAATGAAAGAATTTCACAGAGAAAGTTTCAGCAAAAGAAACTTATCAATTTTCAGACATTTTGGCAAATTTTCAGAATTCAGAATTCGCAATTTGCAGACACTTTTTGTTCAAAAAAATTTGTCTTGTTGAATTCAAATTTGCCTCCAAGAAATAGAAATTGTTGACAATAAAACCAGTTAGAAACCCGATTTTACAGGGATTCAATTATCTTTTTATAATGACTCACTTTTTTTCCACGATTTTTATGAAGCAAATTATGAAAAAAAGTTCAGCTTTTTTTCTGTGGGAAAAAAGTACTTTTTTTCATGATTTCCAAAATCATGAAAAAAATGTTCTTTTTTCCTACAATTTTACAGAAATCATG
>JAOWAT010004462.1:0-30352 GCA_028571025.1 Longipedia americana | reverse complement strand
AGAATGATCGGTGAGCCTGGCCGCAGCTCTTTGATAAGCATTCGCTCAAACCACGTATTGACCAGTTCGCTATGTGCACATCCATTAAAGAGCATAGGCGCCAGCCATTGCCGGCCACGTCGGGCTGCTATCACAGATGTGCGCGGTCGCCTTTGAGATGGGCGTTCACCATAGACGCGCCGGCCACGCAAGCCATACCCATAGAGCAAACTGCACTCAAAATGAGTCATATGTTTGCTCTATCTCTTTATTGTCGCATCGTTTTGTGCAAAAAACCGCGTACACTTTTTTGCACAATGCTCTAGGGCTGGTAGCTCGCCTTTTCAAACCCACACTCATCACCCACAACTCTTCATTACATACTAATAAGACTATGATTGAACTTTAGTTATTGGGAATTCTTAAATACGAGAATAATAATTGAGATGAATTTTTATTTTATAATTGAGTAATTAGCTATGGAAAGACCTCTCAGCATTTTTATAGTTGGGACTACTGCAGTTGGTAAAACGCGTCTCAGTCTTTAAATATGCAAAAAATTCAATGGGTAGATAATTAGCTGCGACTCTAAACAGCTTTATAGATATGGTAACATTCTCACTGCTAAGGCCACCAAACACTAAATGTCTCAGGTCAAACACCACATGATTGACTGCCTCAATCTCAACGAAGCCACCTACAACAGAAATAAATATTACTTCTAAGCCTCGCGGTATATCAGCAAAATCAGGTAGCAAGGAAAAGTACCCGTTGTTATTGGAGGTACCAGCTATTATATGGAAACTCTACTTTACAATATCAACATTGAATAGTAGCAAAACGCCGAATCGGCTAATTAAATCACCCCTGAAAAACAGGGAATGCTGGAAAAAGTAAAAAAAATGACCCCTTCCGAAAAGTACGACTATCTCAAAGAAGTGGATCCGGAAAGAGCCTCGAAGCTGCACATTAACGATCAATTGAGGGTGAACAATGCCGTATAACATTACGTTATTAGCGGTTAAAAGCATAGCAAATCATACAAGCCTTACACTCAATAGCTAAGAAACCCTTTCACGATACTGTTCTGGGTGAGAAATTCAAATAGATAGGAGCAGTCATAGAATATTTCAAAAAGAGTAAAGTCGATGCTGAGTGGGGAAGGGATTGTTTAAATTTTGTCCATATTTACTTATTTGAGGAACAACTAAATTAAATAGGCAGGAATTATGCAATCGATAGGATATAAGTAATTCGAGGACTTTTTTAAGTCAATTTAGAAGGAAATGCCCTAGAAGATCAAAGCTTATGACTAGATCTACAAAATAGCGTCGGAAAAGATTGGTAAATTGAATTATGACAAAGAAGTGCTTGAAAAGTGTTCTAATCTTCTCATAAAAAATACTATTAACTATTCTAAAAGGCAAATTACTTGGATCAAAAACAGAATATTCCAAGGTCAGCACTAAAATAACTTCTTTATTCTATAGCTGGACGGAGAGGACACACTCTAGGAAAGGTTTGTTACTCAAATTAGAGATCGAAGTCTTGAAATTATCTCGGTTATCCAGAAAAAAGGTCTCGGAGCTATTAAAGAACCTTCTTAGTCTTTCAGAGAAGTATTTGACTCAGTGGACACTTGGAAAAAATTTAACTGTTAGCCTTGTGAGCATGAGGCCAACGGGCAACATTAATGGTAGTAGCACTTGAAAAGCAAGAGGCATAAGAAATTGACTAAAAAGTAGGAAAAAAGAAAAAGAAAAAGGTAAAAGTCTTATCCACACTAATAAGTTTAGAAGGGTGAATCAGGGTAATAGAAATGTGCGACATATAAAATAGAGCTGAAACATGTATTTTAAGGTGAGATACTAAAATAAACATCTACTACTGCGAAAACTAACACTGAGAATATTCAAAAGTGCAAAGAAAAAGAAAAAGAGTAAGGTAACTTGATGTGATAGATATACTGGATTTTTTAAAAATTCTCCCCGAACAATATATTATAACTTCTATAAAAGGGGTTCATGTAGGAAGGTTAATAGTGTTAAAAAGTATAATCCATCTGTAAACTTTTCAGAAGCAACAAAGACTATCAAGAATGCCGATAATACTATCGTTCTCAAATTGGAGATAATAATCCGTACACATCTTTCTCATGTTATAGAAAAATTATTTACAATTGTGTTATTGCTATAGCCAGAACTCTTAATGATAGTAAATCAAAACCTTTCTCGAGACTGTTGGCGGTTCGTCTAATGAAATAAGCGTTTAATTGTATCTCGTATGGGTTTATGACTCTTTGCTGTAGCAAACTATCTCCAATTCTACTCTAAATTGCGCTTTATGATAAGGACAATCACGATGAGGAAAGGGGCCGAAACATGTTTATAAAAGATGCGGCTCCTTAGTAAATGAAATAAATAGAGGTGATAGGATTCAGTCTCCATAAACTAGTTTTGGAATGTATATAGATGTTTGATCAGTGGATTCCAACATGTCCTTACCATACTCTCAACATATCATCCACTTTTTCGAGAGATAGGAAGACTCTCCAGCAGCTGGATGTCAAGTTTCCTTCAAATTTTTCTTATTTTAAAAGTAGGGACAGAGAAAAGTACGAAGTTAAAATTTATTTAGATTTTCAAAGTTGTATAATGAAAGGAAAAAACAACATAAAGACATAGAGGATTTCTACGTTTATCTATTCGATCAGTTTATGAACAAAAAACACGAGAGTTAGGTTATGTCGACCTTGAAAGAGATACTCAGATCGGGAGATACGTACAGTTTTCCACTTATCAAAGTTTCTGCGTGAAATACATTGTAGATTTCACAAAAGGCTTAATAGAAAAAAGAAGAATTTCCAAAGCTTTGGACATTACTCACTAGTTTTTGATGTTGGGGTAGATTCAGTTTATATGGAAATTCTAGCAAGCACTGTTTGAGTTTTTCATTGATATTTTCATTGAAGGGAAGTAAAACCCGGAATCCAAGCAAGTAGGTTTGAAGCTGTGGCTTTGGGGGATGCTGTGCAAGGATGGCAATTCTATCGATGAGCATTTGCATTTTAAAAAAGTTTGGCAGATAATGCACGCATTTGCAAAGAAGGACAGTGTTGAGGATAAGACTATGTTTTAGCGAAACAGAGGAGAAATATCGCATATTAACTAGCTCAAAAGGGAGAATCTGGGTTTCTAGGCGAGAGATTTCCAAAAATTGGATGAGAGAATAACGTAACTTGAAAAGGTCATGAAAGATTCCATTCAGATCGACATTGAGGAGTAGACTGAAATCTTGAATGAGGTTAAGTTATAGTCTGCTGCGTAGTCCAGGAATTCTTATAAGATAAATTCGAAAGATGGGTTGAAAAATAGGTAGAGTTTTCATCAGGTCAAAGGTCCTTCTTTTGTTTAGCAATTGAAGTTGGGGATAAACCCTCAGTTCGATCCTAGGAAATGTTCGTAGGATATTAAAATTCTTAAAAATTTGCGTAGCAAGACCAATGGAAGTCCTAGAACCTCTCTTGATCTTGAATCGTGCCCCATTGTCACACAGCTATCCGAAGTAGACAGGGGAGTTGTTAGCTAGTATTAGCTATACTCGGAGAAGTATGAGCGTAGGATATAGTAACTGCAGCAGAAAATAGAGCAGTCTTAGAGAAAAAAACGATAATTCTAGTACATGTTAAAGTAGAAAGATAAATACATCTCGAATTTATCACGTGAACCTAAGCAAGTGAAAGTCTCATCGAAGAAAAAAATATAGTTAACACCTCAAAACAAAAAAAAGAAAACTGATTTTTAGTAGAATGTTTACCTGAGTGAACAGCAAACTAAATCCTATTCTACTGAACTGTCTAAACTATCCAAATTGCAATCAAATAACTTTAAATTTACGAGCAAAATTAAAAAAGAAATTCTCAAGGGCAAGGTTCTCTTACAAAAAAATGCAAATATCGAAGTTGGTCTTATTACTGTTAGAGGTGAAAGATAACTCAAAACAAATGTGTATCTGACTCCACTTCACGATTTTGATGCTATCTCTCTGAGTATAACAAATCCTCAGTGGGGGTTTTGCAAAATCGTAAGCAACAGGTAAAAATAAAAGGTCAAGGCTTCATTTCAGTATATTTCCCAGATTGAGGTGAGTTTGAATGATGAGTCGAAAAGAAATAAACTGTAAACTCTTCCATAGTTGACGATTACCATAAACAGTGGAAATAAACCTCAATCAACCACTCTTGTGCTGCCTGTTTTTCTTACCAAGTTTATGTAGCAGCTATAAATCGAGAAATAGGAATGCAAACTGATTAATTAATCCACATTCAGGGATTAGCCTCTAAAAATCGAACACAAGGTTTTCCGAACATATGATAATTTTCTCAAATATTTCCCGAAAGCAATTCAGAAAGACAAAAACATATACTTATTCAAGATTCGGTATGAGGGATAGACTGCGATAGTTGCCGTTCGAGTAATATAAGAATAATTTGTTCAAATTTAGGCTATTTCCTTATCGAAGAATTCGAACAAGCAAAAAATATAGCTAATTAAAAGTTTGTACATTGGATTGCTGAGCATATGAATATTTAATACGAAATTTAAGTCATTGTAGAACTCATAGCATGAATTTTTGATAAATTTTATTTCCTATATGTTCCAATAAACTGTCAATAAACTTAAAATATTTTTTTATTTGAAATTAGAGACACTCTCCTTTCACGCATATTGCTGTTATTCAACTATATCTGTGATTTTGATGTGTTTGTTCTCATCTTTTCCCTTCCAGTGATTATAAGGTTTTTAACGTTCTCGGCATTGGATGTTTGAAGCCAGTAAAAACTATTTCCTGTCGTTTATGATTGGAAAATTCCTACTTCTTTTCTACTTGTTTTGTAATATCAGAGTTTACAAAAATATTTCAAATTATATTCATAATCATGCGATCAACACTTAAACTGTCGTCATATACACTCTCACATGATCTTGACTCTGAATTGTATTGTCTACCTGACTAACAGTCTTGACACTCCAGGTAGTCAATATTAAAATACGGAGCATTGTCAGGACAAGCCTCGCATTTGTTTCCGATTGCATATGGCGCAGTTTGAGGACAATATTATGAATACGGTTTTTCCTCCATTTCTTTCTGTACTTCAGTCTTGAATTGTTCAAGCGTTGTCACTCCAAGCAATATGTTTTCACTATCAGGAGAGGTGAAAAAAGTAGCATTTACACACATTTTCAACTTGGAATCGTAGATAGTATAAGCGTCACAATCTTTTACACAAGTTTCAGAACTAGCATTGAAATAATAATGTGGCTCACATTTCCCACACTTGGCATTTATCAGATAAGGATAATCGATTGGACACTGATAGATCAGTCTTCCTTGATTTTGTTTCTTTAATTATTCCTACTTTTAGTTGAGATATTTCCAGGAGGGAAGGATAATATTTTAGGCATTTGGATTTGTTTCGTAGACTTTGGTCTTACATTAGTTAGTATCTTTGAAATATTATTCGTTTTAGTTGCAGGCTATGCAGGATATGTTATTGACAAAAAGAGGCTTTTCTTGTGTGCAGTTATATTAGTGAGGTTGTGGCTATTGTTATTCTTATTAGACTTGTGTTTTTGCTGTTCCATTGATGTCTTTGTTTGCTTATTAGTTCTACTGCTTGCGTTTTTGCTATTACAACTTTAGTTTCTAGGCCTATTCTTTTGCTTCTGCTTATTATGCCGCTTTTTTCTAGGCTTATTTTTGTGCTTCTTATTGGGCTTGTTGTTCCGCTTCTTATTGGGCTTGTTGTTCTGCTTCTTATCGGGCTTATTATTCCTATTCTTATTGTTTTTCAGCCTTCTATGTTTTCTCTTTTTCTGCTTCTAATTCTTTTTCTTTTTCTAACTCCTGATCTTCCAGAATATTTTATATTCCACCTTCTGAAGTTTTAGTACCCTCCTATGAGTTTTATTGAGTTTCTTTGATGATTTCTGAGCAGTTTCCGAGGTATTTGTCGAATGGTCTTTCTTCTGGACATGGTTAGCATTCGCTGCTGCCCAAATTGTAAAGAGGTTTGTCAGTTGGACAGTCGAAGCAGTTTTCAAGGTCGGTTTATTTTACGTATGGACGATTGTAGGGACAGCTGGTCAAATTATGTTGAGTAGCCGATACAAATATTCTCACTCTGTATTCGGAAGGTGTGATTGATCCATAATACCAATTCAAATTTCTGAGATTGTTTTTATAGTAGCTTTTCGACAAATCGACTAGACCTGAGGCCTGATCTTCATTTTTATGTGATCTATATAGTGTGTGTTCCTTAGTATGATGCTATTATTTGTAATGAATAGGTTAGGAATGGGAATGCTATATTCCAGATTGATGATGTTTTCCTAATCTATGTAGTCGTGTAGTTTTGGAGTTGTGAAAAGAATGGATGGAATTTACGGTGACTATGATTGTTAGCAATGGCAACATCTTTGACAGATTTAGATAACTCATGTTTTCCCCCTCTTATGGTTTTAAATTTCGCTCAATATCAAAAAATTATTGTGATAAAATTTATTCAGCTTTTATCGTGCTTTCTTCCATTTCATGAATATTGGTGTTAAATCTATCTGAAAGTATAGGATTCTGTTTTTATCCCTTATCTGCTCTATGGAGTAGTGATTTTAGACAAAATATAGAAACAGGATGATGAGAGGAATAAGGGCTGAATTTTTAACTCGATAAGATTTCCCAAATTCTAAATTACGATTTAAAAAATTAAAAAAAAATGGATAACTTGGAAAAGAAACTTAGATAAGAATATCTGAAAATTGGAAAGAAGGCCAAATATGGTACTGCTGGATTCAGAGATCTTGCTACCAATATTCCATACGTAACAAATTCTACGATTCAAGATTGTTTACAAGGTTGGAGCATTTGTCACAATTATAAATCGAACACAACCTGGGAAGGTATTGGGCGTTGTCATGTCAGCAAGTCACAACAAAATCTAAGACAATGGTCTTAAAGTCACTAACTTCAATGGAAACATGCTCTAAATGGAATACTAACCTATTCTTGAAAAATTTGTCGATTAAGAAAACTTAGAAAAAGCAGTCAACGATCTGAAAGACTATCTCACCTCTAAAGGAAAGACTGTTCATAAATGTGATGCTACGATTCTTATAGGAGGAGACACACGTCCTTCAACTCCAGAATTGTTGCATCTCCTCACATAGGGTGTCAAAACTCAGGGTGGAAATGTTGTTAATTTCGAATTGACGACAACTCCTCAACTCCAATATTATGGTATAGTTTATTTGAAACTCAGTCTACCTTTATAACAACCACCTTAAACAGAAAAATCCAAATGCTCCCATTGACACTGAAGTCGTAAGACCCGAATTCTGGACTAGATTCTGTCAGTATTTCGACATATGTGCCAAATACCTCAAATGGGACAAGGTATAAGGTCGAACTATTGACTGTGCTAACGGAGTTGGAGGTAAAGTGATGCCTGAGTTCATGAACTTCCTCAAGCCTTATTTCAATATTAAACTTATCAACAACACGAAAGATTAACTCCTAAATAAAGGGTGTGGTGCCGATTATGTTAAAGTTTAAGGACAGTTTCCTTCTGAATATCAAAATGAAGATCACAACTCCTTTGTGAGTTTCGACGGTGATGCTGACCGAATTCTCCTATTGTACTCATATCCATAATTCAGCTCGGAAAAAGATAGTTCCCTCCAACTTATCGATGGTGATAGACAAGGAACAATTCTTACATAATTTTTCAAAAGAATATCGACTGAACTGAAAGAAAAGACTGAGAATATAAACAAAAATAAAAATGTGATGATAAATGCTCCGTCTTAACCCAGTATTGGTTTTGTTCAGACTTACTATGCAAATTATTCCTCGTCTGAGTGTCTGCTGAAAAAATATGCCATGTAACCGGTATTTGCAGCAACCGGAGTCAAGCATCTCCACCATAAAGCGTAACATTTTGATATTGGGATTTACTACGAGGCAAACGGTCATGGAACTGTAATTTTTAAAGAGTAGTTCCTCAAGAAGCTCGAAGTACTCCATAGTAGTCAGTAATTTCAATTGGAGAGTGAAATTGTAAAGTCTGACCCTAGCCTGAGAAAGGATCTGGAAAGTTACTTTGAATTCATTAGTTTCTACTTTAATTCTTGTAGACTAGCCAACCCTTCTGTTGGAGATGCTATTACTAATTTTTTACTCGTAGAGATTGCAATGAAATATCTCGGCATGAATTATCAATCGGCTATGGGACTCTACACTGATCTTAAGAGCAAAACATCCAAGATTCAAGTTGCGAAGAAGGAAAATCTTAGAGTAACCGAAATCGAAGACAAGGTTGTTGAGCCAAAAGGATTGCAAGATGCTATTGAGCAGATTTTGAAATAATTAAACGGTAAGAAAGCTTTCTTAAGGGCTAGTGGGACAGAAAATGTCCTGAGATTGCATGTTGAAGCAGAGAACAAGTAAATAGTGTAAGAAATAACCCGGAAAGTGAACGAGCTTGTTAAGAACACACCATAACTCAACTGAAAAAAAACATGATCATATGCATAGAATAAAAAAACTCATCCGACTATAGATTCTAGATCATTAACTTTATCTTATATGAAAAAGAGGTTAGAGCTTAGTGAATCTTGACTCTACTTAATTTCTTCAATTTTCTTTTCCAGGGACTGAGTGACACTTGAATGGGATTTGAATCTGTGATTGATATCGTCTTCGAATTTCTTCATCTCCTGGGTGAAATTCCGTTCGGTTTATTAGACTCTGATTTTGAATAGACTGTTCAATTTTTAGAGGTAGTTTTTGAGGGTTAGGTAGCGTACATAGTTCTCCGACATCTCTTTTGTTATCACTGACACATCGTAATCTATTTTTTACAATGATAACTTAATCCCTGAGCCTTTTTCCTCGTTTGCCATTTGAATTTCAAAAATCTATGCCAAAGAACTTATTAATGTTTTTTAAAGTTATAAATATCGCTGTCCTCCCTAATATACATTATAAAATTTAGTCTCTGTTTTTGAATGCGACTGTTAGTGGCGATTCACAATTTGAACCGAGTTTTTGATAAAAATAAGGTTTTTGTTTTCAATTGTTTTTAGGAGCTGCTTGGGTTTTCATTTTTTTTTATTTGACTTGTGATATCGATGATTGAGTTCTCAATTATACCAAGATATGATAAGATTAAGTAACATGGGCAAAATTTTCATGCTTGCACTTTGCCTGAGTCTTTTTTCGGTTGCATGCACCCGCGAATACTACGGAAACATTACTTGTTCCGACTGTAAGCAACTTCAATGCGAAGCGTATAACAACAAATGTCTAATTTACAACGGAGGACCTTTCTCTGACACCGAATAGCAATGTTTTTATCCAGAGCTTGGCTCTTGCACAAACTTTATACGGACATTTAAAGTTTACGAATGCAGTCAGTGTTCTGGATCCTGCTGCTATGCGGTAAGTGGATAATAAATTGGATGTGTAAGCAGTGAGTATTCATAAGAAGTTTGTATTTTTAACGGAAACCTTCCGTTCATGAAAAATATTAGAAGGGTCAAGGACTCACAGCAGGGTCGAGGTAAAGTTGGATAAATCAAATTAGCATGATCAGTACCGATTGAGAAGGAAAAAAAGAAAGAATGATTGTCAATTCTGTTGAATCATCAATCACAAATCGAGTATTTCAAAAATTAACCTTAAAAATATGGATAAAATTTTCACATTCGCACTCTTACTGAGTCTTCTCTCAGGTGTATACCCTGTAAATGCTACGGAAAACCTGGCGGAATGAGCAATTCTTATTTTGAGCAGCGAACTCGCTGAAAATCATTATAGAAGAGTCGAACAGTTTTTAATACGCCTTTCTAGATCATTATAATTGGGGTAAAATAGTCATTAGCGGTTGAATTTTGTCTAAATCAAGGCATTTTTTTCTATTTTTGCATTTTTTTTTTTTGACTCATTGCTCTAAGGGTGCACAAAAGTTGCCATAACTTCAAATTTTGAAAAGTTTCTAGAAGTAATAAGGACAATTAAGCAAGTGTAAAAATCAAACTCAGTAAAGGTTATGTTTCCTTTTATATTTTTTAGCTTTCTAAAATTACCAAGTCTTCTTAAACAGCCCAAACAACAATTAACTTTTATTTTTGCCACATCCTTCTCCCATGAGTACCTTAACTTTTTGAAACTTCTACTTCACATCCAATAAATGTTGTATCTCATTAAAATGCTCTCCTTCCGATTCCCTATGTTTTATTCGATCTAAGGATGCTACTCTTTGAACTTTCTAAGCTTATTTGTTTGTAGTGTCGTAGACTTTTGCTTGTAAAGGAGCACTGAAATCCGTCATTCCTAATTTTGTGGTTGCAAACCTGGATTGAATTTGATTAGATTTCTGAGGTTGGAGACTAGATGCTGCTGTTCTGCTAAAACTTGGCATAGTGCTGGCATACATTGAGACACTTTTTTTAGCGACTAGAGGATGCAAAGTGTGATGAAAATCCAATTTTTACCCGTATTTTGACCTTAGACCAGGGAGATTATTAACAGAATTGAACATCTACCCTCCAGAAGAGACATTACTATTATCTAGCGATGACTGAGATCGTGATAAAGATTAGACTAGCAAACTGTTCTGTGTGAGGAGATTGTTTTGGGTTGTTTTTCCCATCTACATATGTTGTGATTGAACATTAACAAATTTCATGAATTTGTTATGCCTGGATGATAAAATTGTTTAGCAATGTGGTTTTATGATGGTAAGAAAAGTATCTTCGGAAAATTTGTAGACAACCCCTTGACTGGTACTACACTTGATATTGAAAATTCTTTCTGTGATGTTTTTTTTCTTGGGATTTGTGTTCTAAAGGAGTTAAATTGCTCCTAATAGGTGACCTTACCCGCAAATAAACATGCTCAAATGCTTTCTCTCATTCTCGACATACTTCTCATATGTAAATTGCCCGCTCCTCACAAAATAGACACAGTTTTCTCCGTATTTTATTTTTTACCCTCTCCTAATCAGTAACTGGCCGTAGGAGTATTGATGAACGGTGGCATTTCTGAGGAGGTGATAGTGTCTTTTTCTTAGCATTGACTGGAAATATTCAGATTAATGGAGGAATTATATTTATTTCTTGATAGAAGTCTATCCCAATGCCTCGCAAGTCCTGTAATCATCAATGTCTAAGTATAGTGCGAGCCGATATTTATCCAGGAAAATCTTTGAGCTTTGGTCTATGACGGTGAATGTTTGTTACTTGAAATTATCCCCGGTTGTTGTTAGGTTATTTATTAATAGACACTAGTTTTTATGTTCTGAATAATGGGAGGAGAAGTACATTTTCCGAGTATCCATTTCTACCCCTACATCGCCTGAATAAAGAAGGTCATTAATTTTATTATTTTTGGGCTGGAGTCCTTAATTTTTGTGTAGATGGTATTTGCGTGGATATCTTTCGGTTCTGGAATGTTGTTGATATTTTCTTGGATGATTTCACACAGTATGATATGTTACTTGTTGGTTCTTTCCTCATAGGGTTTTTCTATGATTTTTGCGATATTGATTGGCTTAGATCCTTGCATTTATTATTAATTCTTAAAGAAATAAAATTAATTTTTTTTCATTCACATTTACATCTACAAAGGAAGGAGGGAATGATAACCTACAACGTTTTAAAAAATATCAAATCACAGATAACCCGATGCAGGTGGTCCTTTTAAATCGGCGTTGCATATCTAGCAGCTTAATAGGAGTGAGGAATTTTAATATGTACATTGTGGACAAGTTACTTGTTATCCCTACCAGTTGGCGGTGTGATTGTCAGTTTCATACCCTGCACGATCTATCATCTGTGATGCAGGTGGAAGCTGACATCCTATCACGTAGTTAGTATCAGTTGTAAATTTATACTATTATTACATTTTTTTGTCGGGATCGTCTAATACCTGGATTATTGTGTATTCTTAAGGATGTCGATTGTCATAGGGCATGTTTATTTGAATCTGACCTTTGTTTACAACTATTTCATGCTTGAATTTCTCACAATTGAATTATATTTTCAGTCTTTTTTTGGTATCTATCTGAAAAGTAAGTAGGGTTAACTATTTGGGAATATCCTCGCTGGGAGGGAGGTTGTCTTCAACATTGTCGTGCACAAAATATCGAGCTTCTTCAGTGGGCTTTCCATGAACAAATATTTTTCCGGGTAAGGATTAGTTTTCAGTTCCTGTTGGTTTATTCGGTAGAACGTAGGTTTCATGTTGCCAAACTGTAATCTCATATTCAGAAGAACCAAGAGCTCCTTTCGTATCTAGTTTATAATTTTTTCCAATCATATTTTTCAGGACAGGTAGATTTTTTCCTTCCAGTTTTTTCTTAAATATTTCAATATATCCCATTAATTTAGCTCCCCAAGTTTATCTGTCGCTTTTGGTCATTCCATAGTGTTATTCATTGATGAACCTATTGGTGTAGGTTTAGATCCAATCCAGGTAGCTAATGTGACTGTAACCTACGTTTAAGAAAGAAAGTGTACATGGACCGGGCATGTTTATCATATACTCTCCGACATCCTCGGACATGCACATGACCTCCAAAACTGATAATAATCCGGTGACAGGAACGATGTCGAATCTGTACCTTTTGTCGTATAGTCTTTGAAGGAGGGGTTGATACATTTCGGATTGAACGAAAAATATCGGACTTACATAAATTACGCTTTGAGCTGAGGTATTATCTCTCATGGTGTATTATAGTTTCACATTGGACTCCATTTGGTATATTCCGAGTAACCATTTTATCCTTTCCTGTGTTAAGGAATCTTTAAGCAGTAAAAGATACTTTATATGCTGAATTATTTTTAGGAAGTACCTGGAAAATCGGTGTTAGACATTCGTAGGAGTCTATGGTAGAAAGACTGGTTAGCAAAAATTCGATCATCTGAATTGAAAATTCGCGATTTTAATGACATAGCGATGAAATTGTAGCTGATAGTTTTCCTTGGTCATGCTTGTCTTTGAGCATTTTCCTGTAGAAGTTTATATCACCGAGAATTCTTTTTTATTTTTCAGTCATTGGATATAGAAAGTATCCTGGATGGGGAGGCAGTTAAACGAAAGTTTATTTCAGCCGTTGGAGGTTGACTATAGCACCCATGATAAACTAGGATTGGGGACTTGGGTATTATACTCTTTTTTAGTCCTTTTCTTTGTACGGACTATCGGAGCCCATGATCAAATCCAGAAGTTTTCCTAATAATTCTTTATCATTAAGATAGTTTCTCATGGTTCCACCCCAGACAGATAGTAATCTCCAAAGATCAAAGAAATTAGTGGTTTTGAAGATATTTTTTCTGACAATTTAGGAATTGATTTTATCGATGAAATTATCCATGATCTGGATTACTTTAACATTGCAGGGGTCATTATCTTATTACTCAATAATTTTATTTGATTCTTCGACCTACTACTATTTTTTCTCATTTGTTCCTACAGACTAGGATTACTTCGAGAAACTTTTTTCTATTGTGGGATTCTTCCATTTGAACCCATAATACTCATTGTAGATATGAAGACACTTTCCGAATACGACGGCATGCATCTGTCTGACAAAGTACTAGTTGTGGGTGATACAGATTTCACTGTAGAATTATGTGTCGAGATCGAGAATAAACTGATATACCCTTTATGGCCGAAGCATAAACAGTTCGTAGATATTGTTTCCGGTCTACAGAAATATTTCTTGTTTGAATTAATAATAGGTAACCATAAATTTCATAACTTTCAGTTCGATATCTAGTAGTTTGTCATATTGATCTTGATGGGGCAGTTCATCCCATTTCTATAAGAAATTTTATTTGTGGATACGATCGGACATATCAGGAAGTCGAATTTCTGAATAGGCTGTGTTTATAAATTTGAAGAAGGAGGGTTGATGAAGCTGGATTTCGCGATAGAATTTTTTGTTTTCGGTTTATACGTCTGGAGCAAATGGATTCGGTATTTCTTCGGACATTTTCATATCCATTACTGGGAGCTATTCTGACTTGGATTTCCTTCGATAGAGCAGAATGTAGGCATTTGTAGAATATTTCTGTTATCCCCAGCTATCCGAGTGCTAGTTCCCTCCGAAAGCCTCTGTTGGTAATTGTTTGATATCAAATTTGGTGACAGAGGAGTCATTAAATTTATACCAGACATCGTTGATTTTGATAAGAGAGTAGTAGTGTCCGGCTTCTGAGGTTCCTGAATGAATGACAACTCCTTGTAGTTCGTAAAAGTTTTCGACATTTTAGGTTGTTTTGATATATTTTTCTAGATTTAATTCATGAGGGAATTATAATTTTGTATGGACTTTTTAGTTTTGAAATGATGTTAGATCGAAAATTATTCTTTGTAGGTTTAGGATTAGAGTTTAGGGGAGAGTGTTGAGTAAGGTTTGCATTGTGGTCTGAGGTACCTTCTGTTGGCAGATTTAGCAAGTGTAGTCGTTTATTTCTTCGGATTTGGTGAATTTGTCCAAACTGTCAGATAAATTACTCATGTTTTTGACTTCTAAACTCAGATTATTTATGTCTTAAAGTCGGGTTATTTAATTTTTGCAAGTATTGCATGTGATAATCTTGACGCTCTTTCCTTTAAATGCTTTCGCAAATATTCTTTAATGTTCGCTCATATTCTAAGCCTAGTTGGTAGCAGGTTTCTATTATTTCTCTTCCATTTTTTCCTCTCCTTTAACCATTTTTTTCTCTTAAAGCATATATTTGTCAATTTTATCGAACAAAGTGCTCAAAAACTAATGAGCATCTTACTGAATTGCAGTGTTGATAGGTTTTCCTTGGGTATTTTTAATTGACAAGCACAGATCTGTGGGATCATAGAACTTTTTCTGACTCAAGGATAGATAGGAGTACATTTTTTGCAGTTGATACAGAAAATCATCAACAATCATTTTCCCATTAATTTCAGTAAGTTAATTTTTCTTTATCGAAATGCTCATTACTAGATTCCTAAAATCTTCAATAACAAAAAATTGTTGTAAGATGGAGTTCATGTAGCAGATAGCTCCCAGGTTCTTAATTCCTACGAAACATTATCTTCTTGAGACTTCTCGATTGGCTGGGATGGTATCGAGCATGTGTTACATATATTCTAGACAGCTTTTAGGATTGGCCATATGAATTATTTCGTATAGCATGTACCTGTTCTCATCGGATATCGTGCATTCTAGCAGTTTTTGCAGTTTTTCAACCATCTTTTCGGGGTAAGTCAGTGGAATGTTGTGGCCTTGTTTTTGTCGGTCTTTTACTTTGTGAATTATTGCTTTTATTAATAGTAGGTTTCCATTCATTATTGGATCGTAGCTTATTTGTTGGAAATTTTATGATCTGCCTAGAACTTTTTCGAATTTCTGTTAGAAAATCTGTTGAAGATCTAAAGATTACTCAACACTTATCAGTTTCATGAGTAAGCTGAACCATTACTAGCATCGGAATTCCTACTCGATTTGGAACAGTTTTAATTCAAAGGAGGATTTTATCTGCCAAACAAAAAGAAAATTGCACGTAATAACTCTGAAATCTTTCTATCCATGAAAAACAGCTGTTTTAATCCATTAAAAGTTTGATTTTTGCTGAGTTAGCATCAAGACAAGTAAGGGTTCATATAAAGAGATGTCTTCTTCGATTAAGGCTTTTTTAGTTAGTTCCAAGAAAATGTTGGTTTATCCGAGATTCAAAATCTTGTTAAATTGGATGTCTTCCCCCAATTTTTAAGTCTTCAAATTTGGAATTTTCATCAAGGATCGTAAAATCTGAATGGCAATTGCTCTATTCTTTTTAATTTCAGGAGTTTCCTATTTTTTACCGTTAACAGACTGATCTTCAAGAAACTCGTATATTTTAACGTAATTTTTATGCTCAATAAACTACTTCCTCACTTCTTAGTGATGTTCAGAGCTCAGTATGCTATCGATGGCGATTAGTATATATTGCGTTTGAAAGGAGCTTCTACCTAGGGATTTGAATGCTTAGTCCATGGACTTGGTGACTCTGGGATCGGTGGGTATCCTCTGCAATATTTTTTAGGATCGTGATTGGAGTTCGTTAGTGTGGGGATACGGTCTTTTTTCCTAATTAACGAGAGCAAAAAGCATATCATAGATATGGCTATCTTTTGACAGATAGTATCTGAGCATACCTGGTTAATTGAAGTCATCAATTTACTCATCGTACTTTTTGAGGTCTCTCCTCCATCTTAGATTTTTCAGATTTTTATAGACAGCTTCAGGTTTCTCATTTGCAGCAGCCCGGTAGAATTTTAGAAAATCTTCAACTGTGAGGTTTTCTTATTGCTAATCTTTATTGGAGCAGAACTAGTTGAACATTCTTGTTACTCGACCGTCGTGTTCAGTGCAATAAGAATTGGTAACCCCGTAGACATAATTAGAACACTCTTTTTTTCCCATCTTGCCATCTTTAGCATAAATATGGTAGAGTTAAGTCAGCACTTTCTTTGCCTTTTCAGTAAGCTATCCTTCATGTAGCAAAGGAACTTTTTTTAACCTGTTTTTGTATGATTTCGTCATATAGAATACGGTATCTTTGGTTTTTATCTCGTCCAAGGTGGTTCCATTCCATTTAAAAGGAACCTGCTTTCCTGTATAAGAGCCTTCTCTGAGCATTATATCAGTTGGAGAACATTTGAAAAGTTTACAAGCATCGACTAACACTTCAAAAAGAGTGGTATTGGAAGGAAACTTTTTTTCATAGACCTTTAGTATATCATCTCCCGAGTTGTATTCATTAGTAATGCGAATGGTTACTGTCCCGGTACCCACCAAAGAATTATGGGACTTCAAGCTTCCAACTCCTAGCAGTTCAGTATAGCCCATCAACTCTTCAATTAGGCAGAGATATCCCTTGAGTTTTATGAAATTAGTTTCTTTATCGTATTTTTCACACTTTCTCCAGTTTGTATAAGTCTCCAAAGTTTTGTTAATCGTTGTTTTCATGAATGCAATGAGGATTTGCTCACCGGTTTCAAAAAAATCCTATCCAAAACATGTGAATACATATGCAATCCACTACCCACACTAGTTGCGAACCCTTCCAAACTCTGTGGTTTCTAGGATTTGAAATAGTAGACTCACGTGATTTAGTTTGTTTGGATCACCCTCAACTGTATACTCTTTGACAGAGAAGTCCTTGTCGACGGGATGGATCCCCGCCTTATTAATCGAGCAGAATACCTATTTTACACAGGCAAACGGAAACTATCTGTGTTTGATCTCTTCGACAAGTTTTTAGAGGAATTTTCCTCTATTGATGCCAATATGAGGAAACACTTCACAAAATATTTATTGATACTTCGTAAGTTTTAATAGAACTTAGGCATTGACATATTTGTCACTTTAAGAGTGATAGTGTTTCATAAGAAGTTTTACCAATTCGATGACTTCATACTGTATGAAAGGATTTTTTTAAAGGATAGTGATAACGTTGGTTAGAAACTGTCTTTCTTCGATGATAATGGCTGCTAGTTTCCGTCTTGAGGATTTTCCATTTTAGGGGAACATGTCGATAACTTTTTTCATGATTAGGATTGTTCTTTGGCAGGGTTTATCAAAGAACTAGTCAATGACAGTCATTGAATCTTTGATCCTATCATCTAGGTTGAAATTTTTCTCCAGTAGGGCTGTAAAAACCTTCACATATGTATATTCACACTTGCCTCTGATATAGTATCCGAATACATCATAATGTTTTTCAACAACACTTCGAAATACTTCAAAAGATTTATGAAGTTGGCTGTAATACTGATATTTGACGAAGCTTTCATAGAAGGTAAAGAATTATTATTCATAGAATTATGGTTTACGGACGGGTTTCAGTTTCTATAGGATTTATTAGTTGTCTGAGGATTGTAATCTGAATGCGACCATGTCTAACAGCTTGAATAAGTATTTTCGGGTTTATTTTTAGCAACTGTCCAAAAGGTTGAATAGCAGGCCGTATCTTTCCTTGTTCATTGTGCTGGTTCTTATGTAGGTTCTGAAAATGTCCTCTGATAGCTTGAGCAATGGTAACTGTGACTCTGGAATGAATATCATCTCGAAAATGTCATTTTTTGTTATCCATTTTCCGAATTCGCTGTCAGACAAATAGGCTACATGTCGAGAAAATATCCAGAACGCATAACTATTCATTATCTTGACTCCTTGCATCTTTCTTTAGATTTTATCCATTCTCATCAGATTCAAAGCTAACTCGGCGCCTAATAGCTGGACATGTCTGTTTTGTTCAGCACCCATGCCGAATTTCAGCACTTTTAGGATTGTTTCTGATAAATACTACAGCGCATCTTTGGAGACTTCTTTCAAAAGATCTTTTGTTGGATTTTTGAAATAATTTTAAATTGCGTCAATTCCCTTCACGATAAGGGGTGTCAGTTTCTATTAACTGAAATTGTGGTCAAGGAAGTATATCAGTTTGTAATACTATGTAATAGTGCTGAGCTTTAAGGTTTGAAATTAGTCCTAAATTCCTTATAAATCCTTCATGATTTGTTATACACAGTCTTGATAGAATTCAGTATACTTTTCAACTTATTTTGCCCAGGAATACTATTTTTTGGGTTTTTATACCACTTACTTTTACTAAGTGACTTCCATGCTAGTCTTTTCTTCTTATTGTATGGAAGCGGCAGGAACTTACTATTCTTTAGGTTTTACTTCTTTTTAAGGTTCAATATCCATAGTATCCGGGATAATGTTCGGAGTGGCAGCTGCTGATTTAGCGTCTTAATCAATTTTCCTCCTGGAAAAAAGGAAGGTATCCCTCGAAAGCAACTCTTGTAAGTTTTCACTGCAGCTAGCGTATTAATAATTCCTAAAGAACCTAACATATAGTCTGATAATTTTAATCAGAATCGACTGCAACAATTACACTCTTTCTTTATCTCTAAAGTAAGAATTGGTTATTTATCTACAGATTGGTTTCAGGGAGTCGTAGATTAAGTCGCTGACATGTTTAAGTTCTGGTGCTTCGTATGCCTACAGTTGATGATTGATTTGCATCAGAGCTTCGGTGATTTGTTCGGACTTGGTGGCACTTGATAGCATGTTTTTTAGTTTTTTCAGCTTTTAGTGCGGAAGTTCCTATTTAGCAGGTTATTATTTCTTTGGTTCTTGCATTCCAAGTAAAAAAAAGTACTTTTGTAAAAATAGATATTATTATGGTTTATTCTTTGTCTAGGGAGTGTTGTTGAAAGTATTCTAGCTCATAACCCGAAAGTTTTTTATTCCAAAAACTTCGATAAAATATTTTTTTCCCCCATATTTTTTTCGTCTCTAAGGACAATGATTCAGAATCCTAACAAATTCTTATTCAGTTTAAAAAAAAGGAATATTAAAGAATCAGGACATAAAAAACAAAGATGCGTAAGAAATAAGCCAACCTTTACAACATATCTAAGAAACTACACCCAATGCCATACCTGAGCAAAGAGTAGCTAAAAAAGTTCTAGAGTTAGTACTAGCTTTACAACAGTTAGCTTTGCATTCGAAAATTGCGTGAGACAATGTTAATGCACGATTACCAAACCAGTCATCGTCTTGTGTTAAAGTTTATCGAGAAGTTGTTATCTTAGAAGTAGAAATTTGATTTCAAGTCTTATATTGAGAAAATGACTGAGTATTTCCAAAGTTTGGAGTAGGGAGATCTGATTATGGAGATTCTTGCTGAGAAGGGGAAGGAGTATATTGAAAGAGATGTTCTCAAGGAAATACTTGAAGAGGTTATTGGAAGGTAGCTTATTACCTCTGAAATGAATGAGATTATGTTGCAGATTGATCTTGCTGACCAAGAACATGTTCCGAAACAGAAAATTATTTAGATACTCAGACATTACAAAAGATCGCAGATGTAGTGATTACTAATATATATATATATTTTGTCTTTCTGTGTTTTGAAGGGAACTTTCTTAAATATATTAACCTTATTGTTTTGTCAGGAAAGGAATGCTTGATATTCGTCGCAAATCTCCCGAAAGCATTTACAAAAAGCAGCTCATTTATATTGCAGAAATGTCTAACTACCAGCCAATTGCTTCCATTTCAAAGCAAAGCAATGATTTCAACTACACTATTCACAGTATAAACCCATAAATAACAAAGAGTCAAGTCTATTGAAAAAAAAAGTTCCAGAAACTATTCCACATGACTAACAGTCAGAAAGGAATCAAATCGAATAAATACGAAAAGATAAAAGCAGAGCTAATCGTAAAAAACTGTCGGTAAAATTTCCGACGCTTGCAAGAAAAAATTTGATAGGAGCAAAAAGATAAGATACTGAGTAAGCTATTGTGGGATTGGAACCCACAACTGAAAAGTATTTTACAGTCGATACTCGAAACGATACTGATGATATCTATGACGTTCAACTCAATAACTAAAAAAGCAGGGTTGCTAGAGTTGTAAACAGTCATGGTTTGTTTAGTAGGGAAAGGTAGTTTTCTCAGGGAAAAGTTTCACCGAAGATTGTAGCTTTATAAGACCCTGAAGATTCTGAGGAAAGTTACTAAAAATAATAATAATTCTAGAAGGATGCGACACCTGGACCCGGGTACTACTCGGTTGACCACAGTTTGGTCGAGAAGAGGAAGGAAAGAGTTTCACAAGGGAGTTTTGGGGGCAAAAGTCCCAGATTTAGATATTTAAAACCTTAATAACCCAAAACAAGTAGGTAGATCAAACAAAATCGGAAAGTTATATTTCACAAGAAAAAACCTATACCATTTGGATCTATATTGCCAAAGTCTATTGAGCAGAAAGAGCATTAAAATCCTGGTCCGCATGACTACAGTCCCAGAGTCGGGGTAACTATTTATAATAAACTAGATGGAAGAGTAACTGATAAAAAAGATCCAGAAAAATTTCAAGGGAAGTTTTGGAGTTTGTTAAAAAAGATTCACCACTCTGAGAAAATGGGACTAGATGGGGCCAGGAAAATACGATTTTGACAACTTGGAAGTGACCTAAGGTCCAAATGTGAGAGGTTCTTCTAATTTTATTTCGAGCAATAACCGTTTTTAGGATAACTTTTCCTATCAAAAACAGCACTGAGTGATTAATATATACCATATAATTCAGAAAATAAAAGCCGGGGCTCTAATAACAAGAAAGAAAAAGCTTTTACAATTATGTTTAAAAAATGTACGAGTAGGAATAATAAAAGCAATTTGTAGAATCTTATGAGCAGTAGTACAAGCAGCAAAAGTTGTTGAATCTTTTCACTATGCCACTGGCAAGTCGATAGTTGGGCGGAAGATAGCCAATCAAGGAGTAATCTTATAGAGATTTATTGATGATGCGGCTTTATCAACGAAAGTATTTTTTCAAATCAAACTTTTTAGTCTGGCAATCAGACAGATGGTCGGTCAAATGCTAATTTCCTATAAAGCAATCCAGCAATCTCTTGAAGCTAGCAGGGAGTAAAACCTCCAGATCATAGTGAGGGATATCGCCAAAATATAGTCGCAGTAAAAAAACACCATCTTGGGAATCTCCAACAAACTCAAAGTTCTCACGGCTAAGGTCAAGGGAATCGAATCGAGCAAACTCTAGTACCCTCCCTAATCATACGTAAACAATGTTTTTGAGTCTCTTGAAAACGACTATTAAAATATACTTCAACGTCTGAGTTTACAGAAAAGAACTGTTAATTAGCTCATTGAAATCAAGAAAACCTACGGGGTAACCAATGGAAAAGGACTCAGGTATTACAAGCTTCACCCCAGTAGTTATCAGTTGCAGGGAATTGACCATCAGTAAACTGTAATATTCTACATTAATTTCTATGTGTAAAAGCTGCTTTTCATTGAAGACAAACCTATAGTATTTCCCAAAGATATGCTATACTGTCCTGTGATGATCAACCGTGCAAAGCAGCAGGTAACTGTTTCGGAGTGGTATTGGCAAACTTTGAACTAAATTGATCCTCATTGGGAACAATTTACCCTAAAAATAAATATTTATCACAAATAGTCGTCTTCTTACTAGTCGATATTTACCTCGTATATGGCATCCAAGAATGATGATAATTAGTATGAGTCTTGTTTGTTGAAGAGACTGAGACTGCTAAGGAACTATGTCTATCAGAAAATGGTGTATGAATGGCTTGGGAATATATTGGAGGGGGATGGGTAGAAGTTTGTTTTTGATATGCATGATGTTTTTCGCATTGAAATTGCCAAGGAAAGGATGATGGGAAGGAGTGGACAGTCCGATGGTTTTCGACCTGAGATCATTGCAGTAAATATATAAGGTTAGACTAGGGTCTTATGACTGTTGCAAACTAGAATACTAATCTTGATAAAACTATTCCAGAACTCAGACAAAGTATCTTCTTATTTTTCCAAAGTGCCTTGTTTGGACTTCTAGCGTAGAAAACAGTAAATAATTAGCTTATCTTAGGAATTTAGGGTTAATCTGCCAAATGCATACGGTTCCTTAGGGCTTTATTACTTTCCTAAGCGTTCTCATACTCGGCAGTCAGTTGTTTAATTTTTCAAGCAGTTCTGAGCTATCTCTTTGAATATCATTTATATTCCTCTATGAAAAATAATTGCCCCAGTTTACGATTATTTTAATATTAAAAAATTAACAATAAATGTAAAGGCCAAGAGCTGGCACAATTTACAGTCGCAAATCTTCAAAAGACACTTACAAAATGAGCAACAGTAGATTGAAAACCGATTAGACTTCAAAAACACGATTAGGAAGGAGGTAAAATAACTAGAATTTTGACATCACAACTTGGAATAGATCAGACGAGCGCGAAAGAGCGAGAAGAAGACAGTCTTCGGGCAAAATTTTGAGAAAAAGCAGCGATGTAGAGCAGAATCCCATTGAGACGAGATAACCTTCTAATGCACTAAGATAATCCTTCACCAATGTTTTATTAGCAAGGACTTCGTAGAAAGATTATGGTGGACTTCGCTATTAGGCTCATCCTGTAATCCAAGATCAGCTCTCTAAAAGTGCTCTTGCAATTAATAAGAAGCTGTATTTAAAGCAAAAAGATGAAATAAAAAGGAGTGTCGTTTCTGATATGAAAAGCTACAATCCATATGACGAGATGCGGAAGGACAAAATAAAGAGTTTTGAAGACAAGTACAATTCTATTCTTGCTAATTATTAATAAAAGAAAAAGGAACTATCTGATTAGCTTAGGTTTATCGAAGCTTCCTCGGGCAAAAAATCTGCCAATCTTATTGATGCTCTCAGAAGCTCTTCAAATTTGCATGTTACAAGTCTTCTGAATCACCCCATTTAGCTCCATGCGAAGAGTATTTTAAGCAACACAGCAAAATTACCAATAAAAAATTTGATTTAAGATCACAAGGTTCTTGGAATGAAACTATCTGATAAGCCATTCACTAAAAGTCATCAATACACAGCTTCAAGTGTTTAAAAAGCAGGAAAAAGTAGTATATAGTTTGATACATTTTTTCGGGAATTGATTAATCAGGTAGAGCTAGAATAGAAATTTCGTAATGTGAAAGTTGAGATTGCAAACCATTCTAAATTTTAGTAGATTGCTTCAAATCTTGCGTTGAATGGGGTCGGAAAATAGGAGTTGAAGTTGAAAACATAATAATTCGACCCTTTTCAGTCAGCTCAAAATCATGATAAGTCAGAAAAGAACGTCTAGAATATAGCAACTGACTACATCAGTTGCAAAAGACAGTGCGAATAAAACTGGAGATTACGTTTGGCATCTCATTGGGACGAAAGTTTGATGACGAAACTGTTCCAAAAATTGAACTACAGCAAAAAAAGTTAGATCACTCTGAAAGACTTTGTTCGAGAGGTTAACTGTCAGACCCACAGGAATTTAAGAATTAGAGATCTCTTTAGGATTTATTAAAGAATAAAACCGCTTACAAAGGATAATTTTGCGAGAAAACTTTCAAAAGTAGAGTTATGAAAGAATTGGTCCAATTATTTTTTTAATTGTGTATTAGTAATAATATCGGAGCAGATTTTAGTTAGTTGGAAAATAATTGAAAAAAATAAATTCATATTGATCACTTTAAAAAAAATGGGTAACAAACAGACATTGAATCCCCAGATTCCTCAAGTGAACCTGAAGGAATGGCAGCAGGTATCAGACGGACAGCTGTAGAACCCCCAATACGGTTAGTTCATTACTTGGCGTCATGTCGAGAGTGGAAACCTAATGGATGAATACGAAATGTTTTTTACGGATGAATAGGATTATAAAATATATCTTGATGCATTTCTTTGGAGACTGCGATAACCTCAGATAGTTAGGACCCTGTATCTGAAATAATAACATCAGTAATAGCTATGTTCTAAAACATATGCTGCCAAGGTTTACATTGAAAACATCAAAACTCGACTCAGTGATATCACTGATATACCATATCCTGAGAATTTGTACGTTGCAGAGTGCTGTTTCTAGGGGTATCAGAAACTATATGATCATCTTCATTATTTTAAGGTCTAATAAAGTCAAATTTGCGTTGATAGCGAGGGGTTAGTTAGGGTTTGGGTCAATAGTGATCTTTCGAAGAATTACCCCAACGTTGAAAATTAGTAAATTGGAGCGGATGAAACTATCATGGTTGAGCAGATTCTGAGCATTTTGGAGGAGAATACGGATCAGTAATCGTAGCCTGCTTCCCTGATCGAATATTTTCGAAAGATAAGCAACAGAGGCATTGGATTTAACGAGGCAAAGTATATCCTTTCGGAGTACATCAGGTAAGCTACTTTAACTAACTTAGGTAACACAACGTAGACATGCCAAAATACTTCGAGTCGATAATGTAAATATACCGTAACAATTAACGATAGTAGTAATCTAATGACTAGATATTCTAACGACGAGTTGGAAACTAAAATCCAATAATAAATCATTCAAGAATCAGTCAGTAACCATAACCTCCATCTCTTTCTTATCAAGCTGGAGGGTATCCTTACAATCCTGTACAGAATAAGTCACAAAATATCCATTACCAACAGGAAACTATAGCAATACCGGGACAGGTTCATCAACAAAATCTTCAAAATTATGCACAGCCTATGCAGTTTAGTAATCAAAATGTAGCCTATTCTCAGAATTTTCAAAATACTAGATCCCATCTTATCAAACCAACATAATCTAGTCAGCCTATTATTCAGATCCGACATCCTACACCCCAAACTGTGGTAAATTCCGGACAGCCATTCCAGCAGATTGTTTCGGATGGAAACTCTTTCATGAGAAATCCACCTTCATTCGCACCAAGTTCTAGATAACTTGTCAAGACTCCATCTCCACAATGTGTTAACACTTCAGTTCATATTAATCCTCAAGGAACCAAAGTTATCTAGCAGTTATCTCCGGCAAAGTATTCTGAGAAAAGGGTACTTTCACCACAACCCTTCCCGGTTTTTATGGTGAATAATCAAGGAACGATACGCTAACAGCAGCTTCACTTTCAGGCTGCTCCGAGACCCCAGTCTTTGGATATCCGAGATAATAGGAACCTTCCCCCTTTTTAAGCAAAGCAAAAAATGGAGGCAAACCGGTAGAGCACGAATAAAACCTCTGTGAGTCAATAGAATTTTTAAATTAGACAATTTCCACCGCACTAATCACAAGAGTCTCTACATAAGAAAGTGGTGAATAAATATGCTCTCGACAATGAACACTAGATCAAGGAGACTTTAGCTGAGCAAAATTAGTATTCTAAAGAGTATCAAAGTCAGAGTCAAAGTCAGAGTCAGAAGAAGAATTTGTAGCAAATTTCAAACTTGGTAGATTCTGGAAACAAAGTTGGTAAAAACCCAATGTTTTCAAGTAGCTCTGAGAATCGTCCAATGCAGTCAGATTATTCTGTTCATAGAATGAATTCAGGAGCAAAGAAAGAATCCACATTGTAACTGGAGAGACAAATTTTTCAATAGTCTGGTTTCAGGGTTTCCAATTCGATGCTACATGATTCAGGTGCACCATCGGTCAAAGCATACTATTACACATTGTAGACTGCCTAAGAAATAGATCCCTAGATAGCAGCAGATCTCAAAAGATACACAACCCTTCTGGAATGAAGGAATAAATAAAAAAAATGATAAAAATATAACATTCATATTCTATTACTATTCAAGGTGTAATTGTTTACAAAATATTGGTTATCAACGAGAGTTCTCATTTAATTTGTACTTTCTATGTAATAGCATATTGCTTGACGACATCTTTACTGTCCTTCCCCATTCTCTTAAATTGCTGGTGACAATTTTGCTAGCTACGGATACGGGTAGTTCCTGAATTCTGCTTTTGATGTTGCTACCGAAGCGATCCTCACTTAAAGGCATCATTGGAAGTCTTTTAGACTGAGCTTCGACTATTTCTTTGGTATTATCGGGTTTATCGGTTTGTTCGGTGGATCTCAGATTTTTTGTTGACAAAGTTCTTGCATTTTGATTCTTATGTTACTACAAAACATGGATATGTTTCTTGACATAGGGGATTGTGAGGTTAGTTGTGGTTAGCATGGGTTTGATAAGAGTCAGGACAATCCTAACGACTGCACATAAATCGTTATTGCTCCATTCATCAACATCTTTTTTGTTTAGATGACTGAAGTCAATAGTTAAATTGACTTCATTATCATCGATAGTCCCGTTCAGTACCTCGTAATAATATCGAAGTAGCATTTTACCGAAGTTATTCCCGGTGTTTTCTAGTCTGCTTACTCTTAAGGCGGCTTCTTCTTTCTCTTTCATTAAAATTTGATATCGACTCTGTAATTAGCAGTATCTTTTTTCTGTGCTTTCTAAGTTTTCGGTCAGGGCTTTGACTATAACCTAGCTTTGGTTGTTAGTGAGTTGTTCAGGTGTAGATCCTCCAGGTTCTAGTTAAAAGAATATTTTTACTTTTGAGTTCATTAAGTTTTTGTTCTGAAACTTCATCTTACAGTTCTTATACTCTTGCATTTAATTTTTTGATCATTCCTTTTGAAAGATGTGCTCTTTTGGCTAATTCTTCTTCGACTTCTTTATGAATTAGAAGGTCTCGTTCTAGCACACTGATTTTGGTTTGCATTTCCTAGTTCTTGAAAATTAATTTTTCAGTCTGTTTGGATTGATACTCCAACTAGCTTGTTAGTTGATGGTTCTGGAGGATAGTTAGACGGGTGGTAGTGGATAGTTGTTCTTTTTTGAGTGACAGAAGGTTTGTTCGCATGTCTCGAATTTTCTTAAGCATTTCTGAGGTTATTTTTTTTATAAAGTACCATCTCGAAGCTTATCAGTAGCCTGCACTTTCTCTCGTTCCTTGTCGGCTACCTATCTGATTTTGTCTGCTCTTTCTATTTCGATTTGCTCTCTCAAATTGGACCGTTAGTTGTCAAGTTCGTCCCGCTCGTTCATGTACTGTCGGTATTCCATGAGTTGGCTTTAGTATTTAGAAATTTAGAAGCCCACATTCTTTTTATACTCATCGAATTCTTTGATCCTGACTTGCTGTTAGTCAACTACGTAAAAAAATAGCATTATACACAGTTGTTTTTAGAGCATTTTTATTTTGCTATGTTTCTGGGAATTTTCAATGTCTAACTTAGTTTTCTCTCCGCTAAGAACAAGCAACCTTTTTTCATTGGTTTAATTTTTGATGGTCTGAATAAGGGGAATAAAAACCATTTATTCTATTTTTCCTTAGTAGGCACGTTTATTCTACTTGAATTCTTACATGAGACGGATGTTTTCTTTGGTACTTGATTATATAATTAGGGAGGGTACATTGTGGCTAATCTTTCTTCGAGTTTTTTTACAGTAAAACTTGCGGTTATCAGATCACGTTTTTGAGCCTCATATTGGGCAGCATCTCTAAGATTATATGTATTTGATACACGAGGTTCTCGTTTTTTTTGTCATTGGATTTCGATTTCGACATGTATAAACCTTATTAGATGGTTTAGAATTGGAAAAAAAATGAACAATGTAAATAAATGCAAAGGGAATCGTATTTTTTTAAGTACATTTTATTTGACATATATATCAAATTCATGAGTCTACTCCCATCGTAACTATAGTAGGTGAAGACTGGTCTCAACTACCTTATCCCTATAAGCTGGTAATACATCTCCTTTAAACTAGGTTTCAAGAGTTCTTGCTCCTAAATAGTAATGTATCTAATCCAGATTTGTACCAATACCCAAATTTCGAAACATTTGCATACGTGTATTATTCGTAATATATTCTAGAGATTCATTTCTTACAGAATACCAGGGATAACTTCTTCAGGAACTTAATCATGCATGCAGTTATATTCCATTCAGTAAAGTTGTCCTCAGTTCTCAGCCCAATGTCAAACTCAATTGGAAGGTTGTCCCGCCTGCTTTCTGGAAGAAAATTGAAAGGAAAACCAAGGCTAGACCTATTTATACATATGCTTCGAAAAATAATCCGTCTGTTTAAGAACTTTTATAAGTTCATCAAATTCAAATTGTGTTCTGTTCCAAGTAGGGAACTAATGCCTTCATCGGTTTCATGCCCAAAGAGGCCCTATTAATCGGGATAGTGCGTTAACTCGGATTTTAAATGGGTTACATTGAAGTTTAGAACAGTAAAATTACTTTTCCCGGTATCACCGATATGAATTCCGAAAGGAATTACTACTACCACTAGTTAAATAACCAAAAATTATCCGATTCGTTCAGTCAGGTTGTCATGGCTTTCAATTTGGAAAGACAGCCGACTAAAACTAAATTCTAGTTGAAGGTTGAAGAGATTCATAATGATTCCAATGAGGCGGTTGCAGGAGACATCCTTAATATAATGAATGATAATCATAGGCATCAGACTGGGGATGTCATGAATGATGGTACTATGTCGACTGGCGCGGAAACGCTCTACTCCTTTGGAGAGTCACCATATCACACGGACCATCGCTAATACCGTATGACCTAAGTGTTTAGAAACAAAAAGCCAGAGTAAATCGAAGAAATGAAAATCATAGCCAAAGAGGCTGTGAAGGGGAAACTTATTCCAATTCCCAACAGCAGTCCGTAAACAATGAAATAAGAGCTTTAAAAGCTGGCTCAAGAGGCAATTGACAGCATCAGTGTCCACAAAAAAAAGGTAAAAGACAAATAAGAGCAAGTTTTGCATTAATGAGCTTGAAAATGAATCAAAGTATCATTTGATCATTTCTATAAATTTGAGTTATAATTATCGATTATCTTTGTTGATTTTTTTTACAAAATACTTCAAAAATATAAAGTAAATCTATGGAGAGAAGAGTAGCAGACCTTGTTTAAGCATTCTAAAATTGCAGATTTGAAGAATGTCTCAGACAAATCTAGCAGATTCATAAGAAACTTGACTCGAAGAAAAAGAATCAGTTGTCTGAAAACGAGTCGATAGTCGTAAACATTATGAAGGCTGGTTCCTTATCAGCAACGGGTCAAATACACGATGCCAATCAACTCCTTGGTAGCTATCATAAGTAACATTAGAAACTTAATTCCCGACGCCTAATAATGTTAATTTCGATTCTGCGTTTCTATTCCTGCAGATATGTGAGATTAGTATGGATTCTCGATGCGTGAAGTTTACATAATAACTTAATCAAAAGCACGCAGATAGAGATATCAATCTCCGTCGATTTTAGCTAGCCTACCGTCTTTTCGGTGTTCTAGGCAAAAAGTCTCTTAAATTATTCAACAAAACTAAACGCTACGAAGATGCCTTAGGAAATATTTATATGTAGTATCTTTCCGCTTTGTAATCTCAAAACATGATCAGATATGAAAGAGATCCGATCTTTACATAGAATAAAAAACTGAATCTGAAGCTTGCGGGTATGTTTCTGAATAAGTTTACAACGTAAATCAAGGCGAAGAAGGAGTGTAGTCGAATTTTAACAGCCAGTTTGATGGATCTTCGACTCAAGTTGGCTCTCAGAGAGGGTAACTCAGCGGCAGCTCGAGAGATCTACAATGAATATCGATAGTCTCCGTAAATGAACGAACCTTTTCGTTACTTAAGAAGCATCAGATAGTTGTCGATTGATAGATAGGCAAATATTTAATTTTACATCGAGGGATGTCTGTAAAGATTTAGGATAAATCTCGATTTTAAAAGACACATTCCGATCTACGACTACTATGACTAGTTCCTCACATATATTGGGAAATTAGCAAAATAGCAGAATAACAACTAGGACGTTGTTTTTTAGGAGTTTTCAACGGAAAGGATAAAATAATAGCAGTTTTACACTTATATGAAGGGTGCTAAAGATCAACTATTAAATTATTACCA
>JAOWAT010004351.1:0-12776 GCA_028571025.1 Longipedia americana | reverse complement strand
AGAGAGAGAGAGAGAGAGAGAGAGAGAGAGAGAGAGAGAGAGAGAGAGAGAGAGTGTGTGTACACAATGTTTTCTTTGATATACATGCATGTTTGTGAGCACCCCTGAGGTTTTAATAGTCTCACTTCCTTTTTTATATACAGGGTTTTGAAATTAATTTGGATAAAATAACGCCTTGCTTGTATTATGAAATTATTCTTAAAAACTGGTAAGATAATCTTCCTGATTATGTCAAATGAATGATTATTGTCTTGAAAAATATTAGTGGATCATGGATGGTTGATTGCTGTTTTAGAAAAGATATTGCCATTTTTCAGTCAAAATTCTCTAAAGTGTAGAAATGTTAGTTTTAATCTGAACTTCAAAGTGATAATTGTAATTTTGATTTTTATGTAAAAACAAATCATTTTTTCGTATTTTAATTTGTTTAAAATCTTGTCTCCCTATCAGACTGTCTTTTTTTGCTTTCATGTATTTTGAACATAATATTTTCTTAGCTTCTTATACACTGTTCAATTTTTTAAAGTATTTTCAAAGACATTTCAACATGCAAAGAGAAAAGTCAATGCCATTATAAGGAGAGTGCTTACAAGCAATATCAAATACCAAAAAGCAAATACTTGATGTAAATAACGCAGTCTAAATAGTTAATACATGATAACAAAAAAGAATTTTATGTTTTTTATCAAAACAAATTTATAAATAGATAAGAATACTGTCCAGAATTAAATGGTCAAAAACGTTAAAATGCATAAAGCAAACAAAAGCATAATCTGCTAACATTTTTTGCAATTAAATTTTCATATTTTGCAATTTTCTAAAAATTGCATTGATTCAAGTATCAACTGAAATTTTAAAGAGGAGAAATTTGATGTTTAAAAATGTTGTAACATTTCTTTTTTCTTTTAATTTCATTTTAACGTCATTTTCTTGGTTCAATAAAACTTTTTATAAGGAATTTTCAAAATTGTCAAAGCAAATTTTTGAAGGTAAATTGATCTCATCCTCTGAAAATGTTCCAATAATGGATTTATTGACAGGTTGAAAATTGCCTATAGCTAAAAATACTCCTTTAAATTTTAAAAGCAACCAAATTTAGAAAGAGCAGTTGGTGATTAAATTTCAAAATTTCTCTGAAACTCTCAAATATGTCAAATATTAAATTATCCTTTCTATCAAAACTCTTAATTATGAAACAAGGCAGTATGTTTAAAATAAAAATAAAAAGATGTTTATATTTATACCTGTTTGAGACCTTGTCAAGCGCTGTTCAAACTTTAATGATTGCTAATCCTAAAATTTTGAACAGCTCTTGACAAGAAAATTTTTAACCACATTGAAAAGCCCAAAGAATTATTTGATTAGTAATTCCCAATTATCATTGAAACGAAAATATTGCCTTTGACTTTCAGAGCACACTGGAGACATTGGCATATTTCCCGTCACAACATAAATGTTATACTTGACTCATTTCATTGCAGATAAACAAAATTGAAATGCCCAATGCCCATGCATTAATTGGCATATTTCCCGTCATAATGTATTGAATACCTAAATAGATCGTATTTTTGAGTTTTTGAGTTTTTAGAATTGAGTTTTTTGAAGAATTTACCCTAAATTTGACAAAATTTGGATATTTTTTCAACTTTTGCGAAAATTGCCACCAATATTTTGGCTGAAAATTCGTATTGGTAAGCTTTTAAATTTTTGCTGAACCTTTCAAAAAATTAGCTGAGTTTTTGAAAAGTTTTGTAAAAAAGCCTGTATATCCATGATTGACAACAAAGATGCATTTCAATCTCCTCACTAACAAACAAACAGACTTCCCAATTTGGTAATTTCATGCCATTCCTACCTTTTCACTTTTTAATTGCCAAGAAAAGTTTTCCCTCAAACTCAAAAACTATTTCTCAACTTTTTGTTCCCCAATTCGCACAGTGCTCTCCGTCTCTCATCAAATATCTTCAACAACAAATGTATTTTTGGGGATAAAATTATTTTAATTTTATAGTTCCACTATGAAAAGAATTGCAGGCTTTTTTTGCCAAAATTTTTGAGAAACTCAGCGTCGAAATCGGTCGAAAACTCAATATTTTCCAAAAATTTTGATAAAAACTCAGAAAATTTTCCAAAAACTCAGCTCAAGAAAAACGCTTATGTAGTAAAATTTGTAAAAAATGACCCAAATTTTCCAAAAACTCAGCTCAAAAATCGCAAAAACTCAAAGGTTTAAAACTTCCGAATTTTGACCGATTCTATAAAGTCAGCAAAAAAAAGCCTGCTTTATAGAGGTTGCATGATTCAATTGTATCTGAACACCTGTAGTAAGATTGAAGCATTTTTAAGTTGAATCATACATTTCTGTAATGACCCATTTATCTACTTACCAAAGTCCCAATTATTTTATGCAAAAGCATTGCAACTGAAACAGGCTGTACCTACGCCCATTTTACACAGACTAATTGAAGCCCTGGTTGCCAAGAGGATTACTTCAGAAGCTTCCTTTAATATTTTTGCTCAGCCAATAGCATGCTGAATGTTGGACAGTTGATCTCCTCTCACATAGGTTGTTAATTGTGATTTAAATGAATTGAAAAGAGAGCCTGAATCTTGCAAAAAAGGGTTGCAGAAATAGAAAAAAGTCCTGTCATTTCATTGAATGTCATGCTCAATGAGTCTAAGAGAATGAATGCTGTGTAAGAAAGGTTTTGAGATTAATTGAATTGATTTACCTATGTGTTTTGGCTTTCTGGGTTTTGTGTTGCATGAAATCAGATGTGTCAACTAATAACAAAATCTTTCACACTTATGATATAAAACCTGAAGGGTATGATATATTACATGTCACAAGAAAAAAAGAGAGGTTTTGTGAATTGTTTCAAAACAAATTCCTATGGAAAAGAACAGTATTTTCTTTGACAATTAACACTCTCCAAATTTCCAAATTGATTGAGAAATAACTACAGTGATTTGAGACAATTTAAGACATAGGATCTCGAGTGAATTTCCTATAGAATTGTTTCATGGGTCAACTTTACTTCTACTCTCAACAGAAAAGCCTAGGTAAGGCTCTGACCAATTTCCACCTTTCAAAAAAGACCTCCAACTTTAGAGGCATGATACAGACAAATAAAGGGTTGTTTTCTTTTCTAAGATAGATAAACTCTGAGTGAATTCATTTTTACAACCTAGGAACTTTAAATTTTTGAAATTGGTTCAGTAGTTGTTTTGGTATTAATGTCAGACTCATTTCCAAAATTAAAAATATGTGTGTTATTGATAAGATTTAGCTTTGACCTAACTTAGAAACTAGAATGAAACTTTCCAATAAATATTGGGAATAAATTTCTAATTTATAAGGGTTTTATATATTTATTTATATAAATTGATTGTACACAAATTCTATAATTCTATACATTGTATACTCATCATTTCATTTATACCTTCAGATCAGAGTTAAATTTTCATTTTGTTTCTCCTCTCACAAAGAGAAGTGATTTCCTATAGACTTTGGGCAGTTAAAAACAAACGAAATAAATTCATAAAAATTAATTCATTAAATAAGCATTAATTTAGTTTTTTTTTAATTTTTACCAGAAGTAGTAAGTATATTCGAGTTTATGAGATTGCAAATGTCTTAGGATAATTAAGTGGTGTAAGAAATGCTAGCTCTAGATAAATAAAAAAGAGATTACAATATTTGTCACAAAATAAAATTTTTATGGTACCCTCTTGGTGTCTAAAGAGCAAGTTTTTTTTCTAAAGGGAGAGTTCATAAATTGCAACTCTTTAGATCTCATTATTTCATATCAGAGAAATATTTTGATTAATAAAGTTGGGTTTATATGAAAGAATATAGTAAAAGGAACATTTCATTTTTTATGGTACCAACTTTCATTTATGTCATAAGACTTTCGAATATTTGCTCTGGAAAGTTGAGCATCAAATATCCGAAAGTCTTATGATATAAATGTAAGTTGGTACAGTGAGGATAATAATAAAATCCTCGGAATGGTAGGGAGGTATTTCAGCAATTCTTACAAAATAAAAGTAATTTGGCATGCTTACTTTTCATACCATTGTTGAAGCCCCGAAACAAAATTTTGGTCAATATTGAACATTTACTTTTTTCCCATATTATTCTTCATATCATATTATTCTTCATATAAAAATAGAGTCAACAAATAAACAACAAAATTCTTGTTCATCTGTTGGCTGCAATTTTTATATGTGAGCAAGCAACATAAATAAAGCCCGACTGACGCAACTATGTTTTGCGCAAAAGGGGAGAGTAGGCAACAGCTATGAAGTAAAATGTCATAAGTTTTCCCAATTTGCGCAAAATTGAGAAGTTTTTGAGAGAAACTACAAAAATAAAATTTTGAGATTAGGATTAGGTAAACAAAGTTATTATTGTAATTAAAAACCTCAATTTTGGCGTTTGGGTCGCTTTTTTGTTGATCGCTCACATATGGAGAATAATATGGGAAAAAAAGTAAATGTTTAATATGGACCAAAATTTTGCTTCTAGGGTTCAAAAATGGTATGAAAAGTAACCATGCCAAATTTCACAACTTTTTATTTAGTAAAAATTGCTAAAACATCTCCCTACCATTCCCAGGATTTTATTATTATCCTCATTGTACCATGATAATAAAGGTATGAAATGTTCCTTTTGCTATATTCTTTGATACAAACCCAACGTTATTAATTAAAATATTTCTCTGATTTGAAATAATGAGATCTTACGAGTCACAATATGAACTTTCCCTTTGAAAAAAACTTGCTTGATTTAATTACAAAAAATCCTTTTAATTGGCATAGATTATTACCTTTCTACCAGTTAAAGAATTAAGGATGATTTTAAAAGTGACTGTAAAAATGTACAAAAATGAATCATTCAATTTGTTGTACATTTTAATGGCATCACGATTTAACACACGATTGAAAAAAGTTGAACATAATCAGGCTTTTTCGCAATTTTTTTCAAAATATCAGCGATATAGTTTTTGTAAAACTGAGTTTTACGAAATTTCCAAATTTTGAACATTTTTAACCAATCCAAAAGTGGTGATAAAAAATTATTTGACAAATTTTTGTGAAAATTGTAAATTTAAACTGATTTTTAGCAAATTTTACATAAAATGCTGATTTTCCGAACTATTTTTCTGAAAATTCAGCATTTTTTTTATAAAATTTCCTCCAAACTGAGAAAATTTCCTGAAAAAACTGAGAAATTTTTTAAAAACTGTGATTGAAAATGCTTGTTGCTGAATCTTGAAACCACTGCAGTAACATTATAGCAAATCTCATATATAGTAGAAACAAATTACCCTGGAGAAATCAAGGGGTAAAGAAAATTACTTTTAGATTTGTGACAAAGGAATCAGTTTGTGACTGAAAAGAGAATTTTAGGTAAAGAGGGAAGGGGGAGGATCTAAGTGAATTTCATAAAGGTCATTTTATAAATTTAAATAAATATAAGGAGCGATAGGTTCCTTGTTACAAAAGAAAATACTTTAAAGATGTCAGTGAAATTTGACCAAAAATTTCTATTAAGTTATCAAAATTTTGATAATTTCAAGTCAAGTATCTATATTGGTTTGACTTTCTGACTATAAAAAACAGCATTTTAGATTTACCAATATACTGAACATCAGTTCTGAAGCTGCGTAACCTAAAATTTGGTTAAATTTGTGCGTCAATTCATGAAAAACTAAGAGGCTTGTCAAATAAAAATTAATTGAAAGTTTATGTGTTGCACAATTTACAAATGACCAGAATGAGATTCACTGAAATGTAATTTTTGGTAGAATTTAAAATGACAGCTCTTGCCATTTCTTTTGTATATTGGAAATATTTTCAGTTGTCGGTTTTGGCATTTTGTCCTTTCATCCAGTTTTTTATGATGTACAGTATGTTGACAAGTATAAAAGTAGAAATTAGGCCATTATAATTAACTCGGTGTGCCTTTAAAGAATCTGCAGTCTTTCTAATAACTTTTCCAGTGAAATTTTTAACTGGTGTTATCTGTAAAAGTGAACAAGATTGGGTTGTTCTTGAAAAACAATACATAATACAAAAATATGGATAAAATATTTGATGAATAGTTTCACCCAGCTCATAACAGTCCCTTGGTATGAAAAACCTCCATGGAACTGGACTGAACAATCCATCTACTCATTTTTTAAAAGTATGTTTTTGACTGGCTCTTTTTGAGTAACACGCCAATTTTGTCCAGTTTCACAGGGACCATCAGTTAAGTTTACTCAATCTTACTATTAAAATGGCCAAGGATTGGAACAGCAAGTTTGAAATTACATTTGTAGAAAATAAAAACCTAAAAAATTTAAGAGAATGTCAAGATGAGCTGCTTCGTAAGTGAAAACCAACGCTAGTTTTCAATGAGACCCCTCATATAAACAAATTTTCACATTTAATTGCATTTTTTAGAAAATTTAAAATCAGAAATTTGGAATTAGGCCGTTCTTTGATCATTAATAGGTCAAAAAGTTTCGGAGTCACTGTTTCAATTTTAAGCATGTATTTATCAGGTAAAAAAAGATCACTAGAAAAAGTCATTAGAAAACGTGTTTGTTACCGATTATCATAAAGGTAAGACCATTCATTGACCATAGTTTGCTTTAGCACAGTTAACAGATTATTCTTAAAGTGTCTTTCTGTTATTAGGGTAATTTTGATGTAGGATGAGGAAATAAAACGCAATTTAACGCAATAGTTTATCAATTTTAGGTTGAAAAAAAGAGCGCCAAGAAATGGTTAGATATTTGCGAATCCAATGATTGTATTAATCACTTACAAATGAACTTTATCAGTTGGAGACAGTTTGAACAATGACTTGATTACTCTTAATTCACTTTGTTTTCTAATTAGATTTGACCTTTTTTCTTTGATCTATAAATTTTGGGCACTTCACGAAATTTAAATCCTATGTCTCCATTAAAGTACACCGTGTCCCACAAAGTCTTTCCCATGGTCATGTGAGTGTAAAAATGTGTTGGTAACATTATTTGTGTATACAAGGAGGCTCTGAATCCAAAGTTTTGCATGAATCCAACAAAGGAAACAAAATTTATGAGGAATTTATAAAATTTCCCCAAAAATCTTAGATGTGCTCCCAAATCAACAATTTTGAAGATTTCAAAGATATTCCTTCACATTTGCACATCTTTTGATGAAAGTTTATCATTTTTTCAAAAAACAAAATATGCAAAATTTTGCCTAGTGACACTTAGAGAAATTTACTAGGCAAATTTTTTGATTTTTTGTTTTTTGAAAAAGTGATAAAGTATTGTCAAAATATGTGCAAATGTGAAGGAATTTCTTTAAAATCTTAAAAATTGTTGATTTGGGAGCACATCTAAGATTTTTGGGCAAATTTTTTAAATTCCTCATAAATTTTGTTTCCTTTGTTGGATCCATGCAAAACTTTGGATTCAGAGCCTCCTTGTATACACAAATAATGTTACCAACACATTTTTTTACTGACATTATCCATTTCACCAGAAATGACCATGGGGAAGACTTTGTGGGACACATTGTACATAACACGAAATTTAAGATGTCAGTTTCTCAAAATTGCGCAAAATAATTATTTTCAAAAGTCCGTTGGGGCACCTCATTTTTGCATATTCATGAGCAGATTAAATCTGGAAAATATGGCCAATTGGAAGGCTTTGTGATCACGTGTTCCATTTACAATAGGATAGATCAAATTTTACACTATATTCATGATGACACCTTAAATTTTATGATTGCAGGCTTTTTTCCCAAAATCTTTGAAAAACTCAGGGCCGAAATTTTCAAAAAACTCACGGAAAACGCAAAAACTCACAAATATGAAATTTTTAGGCGGCAAAATTTTTGTAAATTGAAGTTTTTGTTGGTTTTTTGTAGTAAAATTAAAAAATATTGAACAAAAACACAAAATTTTGCCACATTTTGGCTGAATTTTCAAAAAACTGAGCAAAATTTCCAAAAACTCCGCAAAGTTTTCCTGAAACTCAGCAAAATTTTCGAAAAACTCAGTTTCAAAAACGCAAAAACTCAAAAATTTGAAATTTTTAGGCATTTGATACGTCTTAAACCCGGGGGAAAAAGCCTAGTTTGTCCCATTTTCTTTTGATAAATTCTTCTGTCTCCAATCTAATTTTCTTAAAAGATGAAAGATAAAATGAAGTGACAGAACAAACAAAGAAAAAGAATGAAAATGTTTGTGTTGATCTTTCCATTTTTATTTAATATTATGCAAACATTTCTCAGGAAACAAGCAGGGAACTTGGAGAAGCTTGCGCTGCTTTTAATGTGACGAAAGAACAGACCTTTACTCAGCGTCAAAATTGGTCGAATATTCAAAAATGATCACTGGTATTTACTTGAAATACCTCATATTTTTGACAATTCTGATAAAAACTAAGAAAATTTTTCCAAAAACTCTGCTTCTGAAATATGTTTATGTAGTAAAATTTGTACAAAAATGGCTCAAATTTTTCAAGTATTCGGATCCAAAACTGAAAAATCTCAAAAGTTTAAAAATTGGTCATTTTGACATTTCTCTAAAGTCGACAAAAGAAGCCCTAACAGTTTTGAAACGAGTACCTTTATTCTTAAATCTAAGTCTAAGCTTGGAAAAATTATTGAACAGAAAATTTTTCTTAATGATAAATTGACAAATAAGCATCAAGCAATTTCTAAAATTTCCTACAAAAAGCATTTTCGAGTCAAATATTACTTACAACAAAAAATCATCCTCAAACAAATTTTCATCAATCTAGATACCCTGCTTGTTTGTATGAAAGAGTTGTACAAATAGTTGATGTTTCTGAGGTTTTGCGTCATGGTTAGACAATGAAAGTATTCAAAAAACGTGAAGATTTTTGAAACAATAGTTTCAAATGTAAACGTCACAAATGGGGAGTAAAAATCATATCGAACGAAAGTGATAAAACTGGTTTTGAGAAAAAGAACAAAGAAGAAAAATTGGCAATTTACAAATTTGTTGATTTCAAGAAAATTACAAATGAAAATTATCAATTAACTTTTAAAAATCTTCAGAATGTCTTTGAGCTAGATTTCAATCCAAAATATCTTACAAAATTTACCTGACAGGATTATTCATGATTATTCATGAATTGTTATTATGTAATGACTTTTTAAATCATTACATGGAGAAGGCTTTTTTTCACTTAATCTTTCATACTTGTTTCTTTGTTACAAAAACTTTGTTTGATTTCTTTTGAACTTTTTTCTTATTTTTGATCAAGCTTTATGTCCATTAATCGCTGGTAAGTTTAATCTATTTCAATACAAATCATTTCCCATCAAATCAATCCAACAATTGCACTAATTTCAATTTCACCACTTCACTGGGCATCCAATTAGCAAGAACATTCTTTTTCCCATCAAATCCAATTTTTGACCAAAATTCTTGAATCATCCCACCATCTCCAATTTTGTTCACAACTTCAAATTTGGGTGCATTTTCTTGTTTGTTTTTCTTCTCATAGTCAAGAGACTCATAGACACAAGAGAGTGAAAACGTTCTATTGACCATAAGTTTTGAGCGATATGTACTGTTGCGCTCAATCACTGCGTAGAGCAGTGTAAGTTTTCTACGCAGATTTGAACAACAGATTGATTTCACTGTAGAGATCTCTTGAGATCACTTCATATCAAAAGAATTGATACATTTTTGTTTACAATGCATTATCACACAATTAATTTGTGACACCTTTAATTAACATTCTGAGGACTGGAAAAGGATCAGCTAAAAGAGATAATAAGGCTAACTTAACTGTGAAAGTCATTAATTAAAAATTTTGTAATAAAACCATAGAGACACTTTGGGAAATATAAAATCAATCTTTAGAAATTGACTGGAATCATAAATTTTTAAAATTGACTTCTTATCTTTTATACCCAGACTATGAATTTACTTACAATAATCCAATATTTTGACCCAACAAAAAAAAAGAAAATGTGTGTGAAAACAGGGCGTGCCCAATAGTGACAATGGAAAATATGTGCTGTGACAGTTTGCATAATGTATTTGAATATGACTTGCACAGTATGTTGACATGACACAAATGGATTTTGATTGGAAGTGAAAATTCCGGGAAATTGTATCATGCGCTCTTTGTCATGTCAGTCATGACAATGATATGCAAAAACATTTAATTGAAAATTATTAGGGCAGAAGTTTCATGGAAAAAGTGAAAATGCCAGGTTTTCAAAATTATGTCAAAAGTCTTAGCCCCCATATCTTTTTTAAAATTTCATTTCATTTTCTTTAACAAAAATATTTTGATCACAACAAAAAACATTTTTACCTGAAAATCTTCTTGAACACAAATAGGGTAAAAGGTATAAATATACATAATAAAAAATCTGGAAATCAGAATTTTTGTGTTATTCATTTCATTTGAATTAAAAATCGTATGGTGTGTGGTCTCTCTATGAAACAGAACCGATCTTCTCAAATAAATAATTCGGTTTCTCAATTGAAAGGTTTAGTCGATGCATTTTTCTAAATTATTCAATTACTGAAAAATAGCTTAAATCAATTTCTAAAATCGTTACTCTATCAAAATTCAAAATTTAGATTGAAATCAGGCCAAAATTTTAGCCTCATTTTTAGTCATGCAAAAATCAAATTGGATCAGAGAAAAACAAAAAAATAGACACCTTAATAATCAGTCCATAGCTCATCATTAATGGTTTTGTGTCTTACTAGATCGAATCTATAGTAACTAATTATTCTTTAAATGCTATTTACTCAAATCGTGATCAGAAGTTCATTTACTTTTTACCAGTTCAATACACCGTGGACAGGGGAAAATTGGACACCAGTGTTAAAACATTTTTTCTGATGATTTTTGAAAAATGGTCTTCAATTTATGATCCATATAAAAAATAAGTAATGATTTGTTTTCATACCTTCCTAATACATTTCAAATTACGCATTTGACTGATGTTTTGTGAAAATGAGCAAAATTAGGTGTTACTCAAAATCAACCAGACTCAAACATAGCTAAAATGATTGGATGGATTGCTCTGTCCAGCTCCATGCAGGTATTTCATACCAAGAAATTGTGTTACGGGACGGGGCGAAACATTCCGTTCAATCCGTTTAGCTATATTTTGGTATTACTGTATTTTGATAACATCCTAATTTTGTACACTTTCACAGGCAACATCAGTTAAAATGTGGTCTCTATTTTACCCCAATGCACGGTAGTTTGTATTTATTTCCTGTCATTTTCTGCATGGCTGTACTCTCATTATGTGGCATCATGCCCGGCACACTTAACTGTGTGTACAATGCTTTCAAACCATTACCTCATAAAAGTCACGTTGGATATGAAATATTATAAACAAGTAACATTTAGATGTTTCCCGTAATAGAATGACATGGAAATGCTATTTCTGACACACCCAATCACCCATTTACTCACTGTTGCAAAATATACAATATTTGTAATTTTGGCTTTTTCATATGAAACAAGCCCAGGTTAGTGCTTTAATCTGCCACAGAACTTCTTTTTCTTAAATTTCTAAAATCTCAAAAATTTTCAAAATTGCATTTTAATTTAAGTTATTAAAATGACATCTTTCAAAAAGTTCCATTTAAGAAATAATGAAAATGCATTTTTTCTTGAGAACTGATTTTATGAAATGATTTTGAAATTCAAAAATTGCAAGTAAAATGAACTGATTTTATGAAATGATTTTGAAATTCAAAAATTGCAAGTAAAATCTATATGGCATATGATGAAAGCCTCAATTTGAAAAATATAAACATTTAAACATAGATAATTTTCTTAGAAATTTCTAGCTTAATCTAGAATTTAGAAATCCAGCTGAAGTTTTGAGCAAGTGTGCAAAAAAGCATGATCATTCAAATCAAAATTTGAAAAGTTTCCTGAAGATGATTATGACCTACTTGCTTTTTGAAATTGGTCAAAATCATGAAAAATGTCAAATAATTTGATTTTTTGATGTTTTTGGCATTTTTGACATTTTTGATGATTTTACGAACAAATTTTGAAGTTCAAAATCATCAAAAACGTCAAAAATCACTTCCTGTTCAAATCATTAAAGGCTTAAAAAAGGAAAATAGCACAGGGTCCCTTGGATCTGAGTAAGGACTCATTTTTGATGAACCCCCCCCCCCCCATACCAACAGAAGCTCCTGTTGATCCGCCAAAATTGCGTAGCAATTTGTGGCGGATAAAAATTCAGGTTCATGCTTATAAAAAAGAGTGTATTCATATTTTTCAAAAATCTGAAGTTCGTATTCTTATAAAAAAAAGGGTGTAAAGCAAATCTAACAGAAGCAGTTTCAAGAGAAAATTCGAAACAATGACTCTAATTTTTGCCGTTTAAGATTTTATGAACTGTACTTCTTTCCTCGCCCATGAGCAAATCAAAATAATAAATTGAAGGTCGGCAGCATTCAAGTTTCCTATTTCAAATTCCAATCAACCACACATGTGATAAGGCAGCCTTTTGACCCACCTAGGCTTGCTTACTACAGGTGGGAGGGTACACACACTGACGAAGTGATACTGATTAAGAGAAAGGAGTAATCTAGTGTCAAGATTGAAACATTAACTGACATCTATTGATTGCTCACTAAGTAAATTGCATTAAGCGTGTGAAAAGCATTTTACGCTTAAGGCAATTTGCTTAGTGAGCAATCAATAGATGTCAGTTAATGACAAAATAAAGTCAAAGAAAAGGATTTGAAATATTTT
>JAOWAT010004240.1:0-12781 GCA_028571025.1 Longipedia americana | reverse complement strand
ATTAAATGACAAATTTTAGTCATAATTAAAGGCTTCTAATTTATTCATAACACTTTGATATACCTCAGGAGTGTGCTGCAAATGATAAATTTCCTTTATTTTCATGAATTTGTGAAAAAAGCCTGAAATCCAAATTACTCGAAAATCTCAAGATTTTTTTAGTTAAAAATTGTGATATGACAAGGGTAATGAATGGAAAATTAGGGATTTTCTTGATTCTTGCACCGCAAAATATCTCTGTGGTCTGATTTCATTTAAGTAAGATATGATTCAAAAAATTAAGAACCTAAAATTTTTTAAATTATGAAAAGCTGTTAAAATCAAAATTTCTGCTGCATACTATGTTCTGAAATTTTGCATGGCACTATTGAGCTCCTTTAAGCTTTTGGGGCCAATCTGAGACATTTTGTTTTATCGCTTCTATGGAATGTAAACAAAGTAGTCTCAATGTAAATATAACACATCCAGTTGCTTTTGTTTGGATTGTTTTGTTTTCAAATCCATTAAAGTGAAAACACAAAATGTCTCAGATTGACCCCAAAAGCTTAAGGAGGTTCCACAAAGATATGAAGAAGTGCCACAAAATATTTTAGAACATCTTATCTAGCAAAAATTTCAATTTTAAGCTTCCTATATCTGTTCCGTGCATCTCTTTATGAATGTCACTGTAAGTGGGGTTGATTTCGAAGGGAAGTCAGCTTTAACGGAAGGGGGATCTACCTATATATCAAAATGGTTCAAATGGTTCAAGTGGTTGTTGGTTGGTTGGCTAGCTACTTAGATGGTTCTCTTCTCTCTTCAATGTTGAGGTGGTTTCGATGGTTTCAATGGTTGAAAGTTGGTAAGCCAGAAAGAGAGTGAATGATGTGCAAGTGTCATAACATTACGAAACCCCCTACCTTATCAGCGCGGCAAGGTGCAGGAAAATTAAGAAATCTATTTACGTAGAGGGTATGGTTCCCAGCTATGAATTTCTATGTAATTCGGGAAATGGATCAATACCCTATGTTACACAGTTCCACACAAGACTAAGAAGGCTCAATTGAAATTTTGATTAATAAATTTTGGTAACTCATGTCCAAATTGCCAAAAAATGTGATTTTGTAAAACCATCATGTAGATGATAAATCAGGTTCTTAGAGGGCCACAGTTGATACTTTTCCATTGATTTTTTTTTGTATTTATGAAGAGTTTTTCAAACAGAAACTCAAGACCATACCCAAGCCTAAAGATCTTTCTTTCTATCTTTAGCGCTATGAGTAATAGCGAGAAAATTGAAATTGGGGTGAACAACCTAGTTTAAAAGGAACAATAAACAATATGATAATGGAAAAACTAAGAAAAAAATTCATGATTTGATTTATTTATTAAATAATTTTCTATAATAACTTTTACAACAGATTGAATTTTGTTTACTTCATCTGGATCTTTGTGCAAAATTTGATATGAAATCAGAGTAAACAAATTCTTAAATCTGGGCTTTCTAAAAGTTACAATCCTGTTTATACCGATTGCCATACTCATCATTCATAAATGGATTTTGGATAAAATTGTTCCCATTTTTTTTTCAATTTGAAGATTTCGGGCACTGTAGGGAAAAACTTACCTTTTGATAGTTTTAATCTCCATTGTCTAGACATACCTCAAGTCTAGAGATCTTGTTAATGAAAAGTCAATCAAATTTAATTATTGTCCAAATTATGTTCTTGAATGTATTCATCATTATCATAGGTAATAATACTGATCTATCAAGCATCCTATGCTAAAGATGTCACCATTCAATTTCACTTTCTGTATAATTTACATGCATAATCTAATGACAAAAATATTTCTTCACTCAGAATAAGGTATCGTAATCACTGATTGAATGATTGGTGTTATTATAGATCAAAAAAGCTACAAAAGGTTTCATACTATCAATGTAAAATCTAATACAAATGTTTCAGTCACATATACTCTAGTTAGTAAATTTTTTACTTTGAGTTTATCTTTAACGAATAATCCAAGCAGTTTTTTACATGATGGAATGTCTCTAGTAAAATGCTTTATAAAATGAATACACAGCTTTGGAACGATTTTTTGGATTTTTGTTAGAGATGAGCATGCCAATGATATCATGAAATAAATGTGTCTCTATGTAGTTCCAAAATAGTTTGATCAATTAGATGCTTTTTTGACCACTTTTTGGACAACATCTCAAAATGCTTCCATTAAGAGTCAAAACTTGTTAAAAAGCTGTGTGTGAATGATTTTTTCCACTATAATTCTGTTGTAACATAATTGGATTGATCCGAGCGAGATTTACTTCTTGACGAGTGACCATTTGAGTGTATGCTGACATACAGTTGATCATTATTGGATGACCTCGTGATGAATCGAGTGGATTTACAAGTTGTATTTTGAGTCATTTGTTGTTTTGGTGTCACAAGAGTGTCAGTATCAGAATTCGACGATGAATGATGATTGCAGTTTCGTTTTTGTTTACTTATATGAGGTGGCATAAGAAGTTTTTTTTTAATTCAAAATTTTATTATTTTGACCAATTTTTTCAATTGTAATCAATCTTGTACCTATGGAAATAAAACAATATTTAAGGTTTAAAGGCAGGCTGACCCAAAATTTAAAGTGGGTAATTTTGATTAGAAATATATTCTAACCATTTTGGTAACATTTCCAATTTGAATTATGCACTTAAAAATCAAAATACTTCGATAAATTCCAGTCAATATTATTTATTGGGTGCACATCAATAAGAATTTATGTATTTAAGCAGAGGAAGTGTTGCAACATTGTTGACCATATTTTCCGGGAAACACTACACTGAATTGACAACACTTCTTCTGGTTTGATATGCAAATTCTAATTGATGTGCACCCATTAAATAATTCAAACTTGATTTATTTTTACTTTTGAAGGCACAACTAAATTTGAAAATGGTACCAAAATGGTTACAATATATTTCTAAGCCAACTTACGGATTTTCAATTTTGGGTCAGTCTGCCTTTAATGAAATGAATGATTTGTTATCGATTAGTTCTTCCAGGTGGCCCTACGGATGGAAACGAACTTTAATATCTAGTCCTGAAATTCAGAAGAGGCTCCATTTCTTTCATAACTCAAGAAGAACAACAACCACCACCATGTGTTCACCGGTCCAATGGATTTTGTGTATCCTGTACAAGAACTTTATAATCATGTGGGGAATGACTTACTGAAATAATTTGTTTTGTGGGGTGGTCTATTGCATCTGAAAGGGGGTTATTTCATTGAAAAAATCAAAAAAGATCAATACCAGTTCCAGATAATAAAATGAAAGAAAAAATGAACCATACATATAAAGTTTTTGAAGGATATACAATATTTTAGCAAATAGAACTTAAAAAGGATAATTTTTCCATCTTTCTCTAAATTGTTTTATGAATTCGAATTAAACACCCTGAATTCTATGGTCAACACTAGAATGTAGACCAGAGCATTTCAATGAAACACAATGTCATCTTGTAGAGACTGGATAGTGGATATAGCAATTAATCAAATCTATCTTGTGTAGAAATGACAACTTTACTTACGAAATAAATTGGTTTCAAAAAGTGAAATTATGCAATCATATCAATTTCGATGCAAATGAGAAAAGAAGGAAAATTAATTATCCTACTTTCAAAATTGGTTGATTAGATACAAAAAGCATGACCGGCAACTTTGTCTAATCTCATGTGACAGAGATTAATAATGAGATATTGATACTATTATATTATCGTCAATTAATTTAGAAATATTTTATGATCGACAAAAAACAAGTACACTGTATAGCTTAATTCCATAAAAATACTTTTGTTAGGTTTGATTAAAAGATAATGTCATAAAGTTAGTTTGAAAAATAAACGAAACCTTCTTTTCTAACTCATCAGATCACTAGAGTAAAAACGCGTTATTGGTCAACTTTATTGCCTTCCATACCTTTTCCCTTCTTATTCTGGCTTTCAGTTTATTTCACTCTTTTTGTGATAGTAAACAAATGACGGAAGCATTAATAAATCCATGCTATCACTACACTACGCAACCTCTCGTGATAGAAAAAAGGAGAATAATGATATGCTGTTTCCTATCATTATTTTTTCGCAAAAGTAATTGCTTTTTATGAAAAAACTAGAAATTCTAATGAGAAAATAATTGATTTCGTGAATTCATGAAAGTATTTTAAATGAGTTTCTATAATTATTGGGCAAACAATATGTTCTACCTAATACTAATCATTACTTTTGTGTGAAGCTCTCATATAGCATGCTATAAACTATCACCCAATATAATGGTTACTTCAATAGAAATCTGATGAGAAATGCATACCATCTTACTTCAATGAGGCACAATTTGGTCCGAGCAAAAGTGTCATTAAGTTCATATTGTCACTAAATCCGTATGTCACTAAACTGTCGTCGACTGTATTTGTTGAATAATAAATTAATTTAGAAATAGATAAAGAAATATGTTATTATTTTAATCCAACATACCTTTTGAATCTTCACTTCTCTCTTTGCATGATACTTGGCAAATTCAGGACTGTCAAAAATCTGAAAGGAAAAGTATAAACAGTTTTGAAGATACCCTACAACTAATTTGTAATGAAATTTACCAAAAATGGAAATAACTTAACTGTATCTACGCCGACGACAAACAATTTTCGTTCCCTATTTTACCCAGAGGAAGCTTGAATACTACAAAATTTTACAGGAAAATATGCAACATACATCCAAAAATCGAGCAAACAGGAAACTGTTTTTGAGTTTTCAATAGAAATATGTTTTGGATTGTTACGGAGTGGAATATATTTGCCAATTGACCTAAAATAATCTCAGAGTGCAAAGACTTTTTTAGGCGTTGATTCGGTTAAATCTTTTTCAAATGTATGCAATGAATGGGAAAAACTTACTGCATCATCCAGAGCGACTGGAAAGTGGGTAATTTTTCTGATAGCCACCTTTTCGTGATTGGTCTTGTGTCTCAAAAGAATGATTTTGATCAAGGTCTCATTTGGAATTTTCTTGATGATAGCTGAGACGTTCAAATGGCAGCGACCTCTAACGACAGTGTTGTGTACCTGAAAAAGAAGGAGGAAGTACAACAATAAGTGAAATTATTTCATGGACAAACAAAATTTCCTTCAAAATCAAGTGGGATTCAAGTAAAAAGTTAACGTGGAGGATAATAGAGTTGCACACAATAACAATAGGGTGTTTCACCAAAAATTAAATTATATGATTGTTTGCCAGAGGACCAACTTTGCAGTCAGATTTTGGTCTACTGAATCCAAAGGAGCAGAAAAATTTCGGGAAAGTGTGTAAACTGCTGCTATTTTAAGGTAGGGCCATCTAAAATGACTTTTGAAAATCTGAAATCAGACTTTGCATTCTACGGCTCAAAATCTATAAAAAAAGTTGGTCCTCTTGAAATTCTAGGCCCCCGTGAAACACACTAATAAGTTTTAATTTGGGGTTTCAGCCTCTTTTTTGACAAAAATGTTTCAAAAACTCAGCGAAATGTTTCGAAAAACTCAGCAAAAATTGAAAAACTAAAAAATACGAAATTTTTAGATTTCAAAATTACCAAAAATCTTGACTTTTTGTGACAAAATTTGCAAAATATCGTGAAAAATGTCCAAATATTGGCAAATTTAGGTCAAATTTTAGAAAAACTCAGCTAAATTCTGAAAAATTCAGCCAAATTTTAGAAGAACTCAGCAAAATTTTCCGAAAACTCAGCTTCAAAAATGCAAAAACTCAAAAATACGAAATTTTTAGATATTTAACCAGTCTAAAAAGTGTCAAAAAAGCCTGGGTTTAACCTTTGAGCTGCTTTCAAGGGATTAATAAAGATTTCACAGCAAGATAATCTCCAAATATCAACAATGAGGCCATGCAGGCTTTTTTCCCGAGTTTCAGACGTATTAAATGCCTAAAATTTTCGTATTTATGAGTTTTTGCGTTTTTTAAGCTGAGTTTTTGGAAAATTCAGCCAAAACTTGGAAAAATTTGATGTTTTGGTTAGACATTTGTTAATTTTACTACAAAACAACCCAAAAACTTCAATATGCAAAAATTTTGCCGCCTAAATATTTCGTATTTTTGAGTTTTTGCGTTTTCCGTGAGTTTTTTGAAAATTTCGGTCGTGAGACTTTCAAAATTTTTGGGAAAAAGCCTGCTATGTCTCAGAACCTTTAGTTTCTCATCTTCACAAAGTATTTTATCCCCCTTCTGTGGAAGATCCCTTCGGAAGAATTCCACACACGAATTCCCTCCCCCCCCATCTTCATTCTATCCTTGGGTCCACTTAGAGCTATTCACTCGCATTCCCAACAACAAGAACAAGAACAACATTGGCAACTTTACACTGTTGTAAAAACTTTGCAAAATTTATTACAAAATCTTTTTGCAAAAGATTACGCAAAATAAGTTTGCATTAGCTTATTTTGTGAAAATTTTGCAATAGAAAATCAACTGGACCAACGAAAATATTTGCAATGAGTATCACAAAACTTTGCAAAGACTAACACAAATCTTAGAATACGGTTTTTTAAATTTGCAATGACAAATGCCAAATTTGGGTGTTCATTGCTCTTGCAAATATGCGCAAGAGCCAAGGCACTTTTTTATAACAGTGTACCCTCTATATTTCACCTTGAGTATCACATCTCCACATAGAAATTGGCGTCCTTCCTCCCCAAGAGCAACAAATTAACAAGAACAAAAACTGCATGAGCTCACCTTTAGTATCTCATCTCTACGAAGTATTTTATCTCCTTCAGTTGCAGGTCCCTTGGGATGAATTCAATACAGGAATGTCCCCATTTTATTTCTATTCTTGTGTCCACTCGATTCCATCCCCGCCTCCCTCAGAGAAACAAAATAACAAGAACAAGAACAAGAACAAGAACAAAAACTGCATGAGCTCACCTTTAGTATCTCATCTCCACAAAGTATTTTATCTGTCTCTGCGGCAGGTCCCTTGGGATGAATTCCACACACATATGTCCCCATCTTATTTCTATCCTTGTGTCCACTTAAGGCCAATCCCAAACCATATTTATTCCTCATCACTTCCACTTCTATCAGATCTCCAGTCAAAACTCCAAAATTCTCCCTAATATTGATTTGCTCTTCAGCATCATCTGCTTCATCCTCATCTTCAGAACTGCTTGCATCTTGATCCTGCAAAAGAAACAAACGTTATAATAAAAGTTATATTCAATCCAATTTTTTTTAAATATTTCATTCTAAATTGATTCTTTGAAAATTTTGTGATCAAAAAGAGCAAATTTGCACATTCAGTTCTACACCATCAGAGCACATAAATTATGTCTACTCAAGGCGATGTGCCCTGAGGATATGTTACTGTTTCCAAGGTATAGGACACTGTGGTATATTTGTTGCTTGGTAGCAGTTTGGGAACAAGAATTTGGGAAATTCCAACCCTGATAAAGGCTGTTTGTTGATTGACAAGGACAGAACCTGTCCTGGCCCAGGCAAGATAATAGGACAGTAGAAAATGGACTGAAAAAAGCTGAAAAGATTTTGATTGACTCTTTGGACACCTCTTTAAAGCAATGAAGACCACTAAATCTTTAGCAAATTTTAGAGTTATTAAAATTCTTAAAGACAGTGTTGTCAAAATTGATTGAGGTTTCCAGAATTTAAAGGACGGTAAATTTTCCTGAGATAGTGTCTAATCTTGGAAGAAAAAAGAACTGTCCCTTCATTTGGTGAAAATCAGATAAAGAAACATTCAATCATCTCCTTCCCGTCTTCTTCCAATTATAACTTAGCTCATTTGCCATCTGATTTGGACTTGACTGGAGGAGAAGAAAAAGAAGAAGAGGAAGGAGAAGAAAAAAGACACTTTCAGGCCAGGTGTTGCATGGCAACAATATAATCTCAATCTCATGTTCAAAATGACTACTCTTTTGCTTACCAGTGACTTTAGAGCCTTAGCCATTGGCCTAGATGGAGTTACTCCTTCCTGATCGTGCATGTCAATCTTTCCCATAATAGACTTCATATCACTTCTGTTATCTCCAAAATCATCTTCATCTCCCCTATCAATGCTGCTCTTCTGGTAGACGGTCAGACCTTCCTCTTTCTTGGCTTGGATCTCAGCTTCAATTTGGGACTGCATATTTTGGCGTTCAACGTCTGTTAGTCCTGGCTGTTGGGGGAAGGTGAAAAGAAACATTGTCAGTCATTTGAGCAATGGATCGAAACGTGATTCAACTTTGTCTGAATGCTCTTAATAGCTTTAGAGCATTCAGATACAGATCAATTAATTAGCTGGTGGACAAAAAATTTCAGATGGATGTCTCGCTTCAAAAATCAAAATCCTAAATCTTTTATTTTTCACAATTTCTCAAAATGGTACTAATATTAGTTGTTGGGAATAATATCAAAAGGAATTTTTATTAATGGTAAAACACTTTTATCTTGCCTGCGATTCTCTCTGAAAGGCTGGAAAAGCCATGCTAGCCAATCTATAAAAAGGCCAAAAAGGCCATCTAGATGGCCAAATTTAAACAGATTCTGATTTAGCACAAAAAGTTACTTTAACAAAGTGTTCTTTATCAAAAAAATTTTTATTGTATTTCTTGAGAGAATGGAACCTTTTGTACCTTATGGGAGAAAAATCTTCTCACATAAGGTACAGCATTTTGTAAAAATCTTTTTTTTCTCCCAAAAATGCCTAAATAACTTTTTTGCACTAAATCAGAATCTGCCATCAAAGAGGTCAAATTTGGCCATTTAGATGGCCTTTTTGGTCTTTTATGAATCAACTGGCTTGGCTTTACTGGCCTTTTAGAGAACATATCATGCAGGATAAAACTTTTTTCCGTCAATAATTTTTTTTGATATGATTCCCTACAACTAATATTAATCCCATTTACAGAAATGGTGAACAATAAAAGATTTGGGATTTTCATTTTTAAAGTGGGACAACCATCTAGTATAATCTTTGCTTTATTATACCTGAATAATTTCTGGAGTGTCTGGTCTAGAGATGTTATCTGATCCAGTTGGAGTGGAAAGTCCCGACAAGTTCTCGGAATATTTTCTCGGAGATAATGAATTATTATTGCACAGCTGATTCCCTCCTCCTCCTCTTCCAAGCAAGTTATCACCTGGGGAGTCAAAATCATATTGGACGAAAGTGGGATTTTGGCAAAATTGAGTTAAAGGTAGTTTTGGATACCTCTAAACATAATAAAAGTTCATGAAAAAATTTGAAAGTCTAAATTTCCTATAAGGGGTTATAAATTTCATTTCCATGTAATTCTGATTCACAACAATGTCCAATTATAAAGCCTGTAAGTTAAAAATTTAAAAAAAAATTTTGGATTGAAATGAAGCTGAAAGACATCCTAATGAATTTTACTCATTAAGTTTGATAACTTTCATAGGTAAATTTCTAGAAATTAACAAATTTGTAAATTGTCAATTTTTCTTTTTTTTTGTCCTTTTTCTCAAAACAAGATTTTCCCACATTCGCCCGATATGATTTTGACTCCCCACCTGTCAGCGTATCCAAGTTGACCTGAGATGACCTCAAGGAGAGCAGCTCAGGGCTGGCAGGCGTCTCATTGAGGACCTTGTAGTCGTAGTTGTATTGCTGAACTTGGTTGTTATGTTCTGGGCTGGAGGAAGTAGAGCAAGCGCCGCCTGGTGAGTGGGCATTCTGGCTGCCGCTGTCAACTGCAGTGCGGCCTGCTGCCCGCTGAGGCTGCATGTACTGTTGCTGCATTTGAAGCAGTTTTTGTTGCCTCTGATGTTCCCAGACAGGAGTTGAATCATTCTGAAAAGGATTATCGGCATCATAATCCAATTGCAATATTGTCCTGTCATGTTTGGTTTGACTGTTGTTGTTGTTATTGTTTAAGAATGGTATTGCATAGGATGGGGAAGTGATTTCTGAACAGGTTTCGGACTTGGATCGATCATTTGGATCATTAATATCATAGAGGGCGTTTTCAAACTGAGGGTCAACTTGGGAGCGGGTTAAAACAGTCTCGGAATGACGCCTGTAGTAAATGTCATAGGAAGAGATTACTGGGTTTACAGTGTTTATGGGGGTTACAGGTACAGGGCAATGAGGCAGAGCTATTGAAGGACTACAGGGCGATTTTATACTGTCTATTTCAATACAGGGTACTTCAGTGGTGTTTAGTCCAATAGTAGGTGTTGTTGAATTGGTCTACTTGAGCGAAATAATTGGTATTGCAACATTTTGACATTGAACAGCACATGTATGTATATAGTAGAGTAAAATACCAGGCAGACAATACAGCACAGCACAGCACAGCAGGGAGAAATACCAGGCAGCAAAACAGAAGAAATACAAGGAGCAGTAGTAGTAGTAGCAGTACACCAAGCCAAGGCAGAGGACAAAAGAGGGAGAGAAAGAAAAGAAATGGCCAGATAAGTTTAAAGGAAAATTAAGTAAAAAATGTATGAGGAACTTTTAGGGTAAACTATGAAGGAGATTCCAGTATACTACAATACAATTGACCCTCAAAAAACAATTTCAAATATACGTCTTAATAGCGTCAGGACTAAATTTAGAAGTTGTTCAAACCAGGGTGGCACCACCTTGAAAAAATAGATAAGGGTAAAAGATGAGGCTTAGTGAAGAAAAAAGTCAAAAATAAGCTCTCCTGACTACCCCCTGGGCACTTGAAGTTTACTTCATTATAGGCTTTTTTCATATAATAAGATGCCAATTGTCTCATTTTATGAATTAAACTTTTCCTGACCAGGGGTTGGCAGGGTAAGGTTATTCTTTAGATTTTTCTTCACCAAGCCTAATTTTTCAACCTTATTTCACTTCTCTGGGTTGTACCACATTTGTACAGATCATTTAAAACTTTTACTACAAAACTTAGTCCAGACCCTAGTCTCAATTTATCATTCTTCCGAATGCTCAAGATAAAAAAGGGCCACTTGGAAGAATATTTTGAAAATTTTGCCATTCTTTATCAAAGTTGACATGGCATTGAATAAACATTCAAATGTTCAAAAATTTGTAAAAATGTACACCTAAAGTGGCTTATTCTTACTTTTAGCATTTTGGTGTATGCCAAGGTAGGAGATATATTCTATAAAGTAAACTTTGTAGTAAACTGAAATCTATGACTAAAACTTTCCTCATACGCAACTAATAAGTCAACCTTAATCTTAACCCTGATCGTCATGCGGTAATAAGGTTAGATAAACCATCGCATGATGATAAGGGTTAAACTACTTTATTTTAGTACTGTATCTTTAACCCTTATCGTCATGCGATGGTTTATCTAACCTTATTAGCGCATGTGGATCAGGGTTAAAGGCAGGATGGCCGTGTAAAATGGTGGTTGCCTTTTATACTTGATTGCTAACATAAAGGAAAAGGTTCTTTGATTTCAAACTACCTAGCAAACATGTCAGCAGAGTTTCTATGTTCAAAAAATTGAGGTTCACTTTTTTGCATAATTCAAAATTTTGTTATTTTAGGGCCCACAAATGTTTGTTTACAATTTGCTTCAATCTGTTTCATACAAAAGGAATGAAGCCATTATCTCTTTTACTTAAGGCAATATTTGAGGTTTCAGATTGCAGAAACAATAGATTTAATACATAACAGAAAACTTAAAATGCATTTTTCTCAATATCACGAAAACATTTTTAATGCAAAATCTTTTTAGGACGCCTCATTCATCCCAAAAATCATAAGATTTTTAATTATGAAATATCTCTTTTAGGCACCTCAAATGTTTAAACATAAAAACTTTCCTGACATTTTTCCTAGGAAGTTTGAAATAAAAAAACTTTTCCTTACTTAACTGTTATTATGTGTATGGATTTTCCATTTTGAGTAATTGGAAAAATTTTAAAACACGAATTTCTCAAAAAGATTGATTTACTTGAAAAACTCTCTCTGACCCTACCTAGAAAATGAAAAGTTTTATGTAGGTTCCAATTAGGTTTTTCAAATAAATCAGTTATTTTTTATAGATTCATGTTTTAGATTTTTTTCAATTACTCAAGATAATAACAATTAATTCCTGTCAGTCTGAATTTATAGAAGGGTTTCAATGGCCTACGATTATACAAAGAATAATCTATTTAAAGTAGAAAAAGGTTTTAAACTTACATAATAATAAGCATTTTACATGCAACACTAGTACTATTATAATATTGTAATAGGGTAATTAAGTTTAGATATCAATACATCTAAAATGTTAATATTTGTCGAAGATCTAGGCGAGAGTAGAATATCTTAGAATATCCTTTTCAAAATTTAATTTTGTTTTTTGTCTCCTAGATTTTTGATATATAATTCGTAACCTCAGCTATATGTGAGGGAGTAACAAAGAACCCTTGGCCGAGGATTTTTTATGTAGTAAACTTTTGAGTGCATTTGCGAATCTTCAATGCATAATTACTGAATCTTTTTTATCATAAATTTTAGACCTTATGTATAGAATTAAATTTTACTTATTGCACTATTTTCAAATATGCCTACATTAGTCATAATATCAAAAGGAAAAATTCTAGATGGAGCCACTAAATGAGTCTAAGCCAATTTACACTGATACTGAGAGTTTTTGAAAAAAAAATCCACTAATACGTTAAAATTCTAACGTATCAATCAACAAAATTTTCACATTATAGTCAGATCTAAAATGCACTCCTGGTTCGAAAATCCACTTCAAAAGTTACTTCAATGAAATAATCCTCGGCCAAGGGTTTCTTGTTACTCGCTCACA
>JAOWAT010004129.1:0-12782 GCA_028571025.1 Longipedia americana | reverse complement strand
GTTTCGAGGATTTTTCTGAATTTCGGTGAAAATTTGGTCTGAGTTTCGGCAAATTTTTGTCAAAAAAAAGCCTGTATCAGCTCGTTTTTGAATTTGACTTTGGTCTTATTTTTGACATCGCTCAAAAGGTTTTCATGTTAAAGTTAAAAACTTTAAACTAAAGTTTTCTAAAAGGAAAGAATTATTGAAATAAAAAAGTTTTTAGCTTCAAAATAAAATTCAAATGGCCTCTTTGGTGATATGTTGTGCATATATTTTACTTACTGTAATTTAGGATGATATCAATAATTATTTCAGAATTATTCAGTTTACAAAAAATCACCCTGACATACTAAGTAAGATTTTTTGTTTCATCCATATTAGAGAAGACTGAAACTTGATTTGTAAATGAAGCTGATCTTTGTTTTTGCTGAATATTGATGAAACAATATCATTCATCAGGGCTATATTGTGATCTGCAAGTGAACTTGTTTGTCTGTTTCATTCATATTCAAATCTACTTTGTTGAAAACCATTCAGAAAAATTGTTTTTCCAGAGTTGGCCCCATTAGATTTATTTCTTCTGAAAATGATTATTTTATGCAAATCTTGGATATCTGTCTATTGATATTTGATATCAGGAACTACATCATCTATGATAAATAATATTTCTCTCTCTTCTCTTCTTACTGAGCTTGAACGGAACTGAAACTATTCAAGCGTTAAATCTGAAACCACAAATGCCATTTCTCCCATCAGGCTTATAACTCAACCCAAATTCTATTTCCACTCAGAAATAGATAAATTCATTCAATTCAGAATTGAAAATTCTTTATTAAGACCTTATCAAAAGTAGGATTTTCCACCCCAACCTCTTGAAATTGGCTTGAATGTCACTTTTATGCTATTTCATAAATTTTATGAATGAAAATAATGCTGCGTGCGATTTCTAGAAGAATTATTATATTCTAATTTTTGAATTGTAATTTTACCACAAAGTGTCAACTTGCATCTCCATTTGACAACAAAAATTGGCATTTTCGTATAAATCTGTAAGAGCCAATTTTAAGGAAATGGAATAAAATTTTTAAGTAACGTACGGTCCTTTTTAATCACTTGTAAGATGAAAATGATTTTAAATCTTCATTTTCAGAAAATGTTTTAATCCTGGAAATTTGGCTAGTAGACGCTTTATGACAAGCAAAGAAAGAGTGGCTCTGATCTGTTGAAAAGCACTGCTCAAAGTTCTGAATTAAATGATGATATAACACAATTTGATTATCATTTCATTTTCTCTCTCACTTCCATATGAGGCATGGTTGTGAAGAAGGAAAATAAGTTGGACACATTTTAATGATTAATCTTTTCAAAACCAAATTCAGAATATGTTAGGTTACGTTGCTCGAGTCTCTGGTTTTAATCTTCAGGTTTAAGTCTCCGAGGATATCCTAAATCGTATTTTTTTTGTGAAAACATAGACATATTGAGCAAAGCTTTAGAGTTGGGTGACAGATAAGAACACTGGTGGGAAAAGTTGACTTATGAAGTAAATGAAAATCAAAACCCGTACTTTCCAGATTAGCTGGAAAGTTGTAACAAAACTTTAGGATAATCATTTTACTTCTTCATGAACATCATTAGGCTGTTTCACAAAAAAATTGCAACAAAATTCTGGCCCCCAGCTCATTTTTGAGATTCTTTGATGCTGATTCCAAATCTGATCAAATTTTTTCCTACTTATGCAAATACCAGGCTACCAAGCTTTGAAATTTACTTCAGTACAGGTTTTCTTCCACTTAATAAGGGCCGATTTTATGTAGTAAAATTCATGGGCTGGGAGCTCGGTCCTTGAATAACATGCATATGAAAAATTAAGACTGGATTTGGATTCAACATAAAAAATCTCAAAAATGAGTCAGGGGGCCAGAATTTTTGAAAATTTTTCAAAACGGCCTAACATCATATTGAAAGATGTGGTCAAAGGGATCATTTTCTAATTTTTGAAAATTTTTGAAATATATTTTGAAATTTTTTCAAAACGGCCTAACATCATATTGAAAGATGTGGTCAAACGGATCATTTTCTAATTTTCCCCTCCGACTGTGGAGTTGGAAGGGTATTTGCATACTCTCGGCCACTAGGTGGGGTAAAGTTCAAACATCTCTTATTTATATATAATACAGCAGCTCTTTGGTGAAAATTACGTAAAATTTTTATTTGCCTTTTCTCATACCTTGCCACATATTATTTTGCATTTTCATTTCTGCAAGTATGCATACTGAGAGATAAATTACAAACAGAAAGTGAAAGAGAGGATTGGATTGCATATTATTATCTAGATCAAAATATAGTTTTGGAAAGGGGAATTATTGTTAGGCATTTCAGTGGAAATTACTCAATATATGAGTTGTTTCAACGTACTTCGGCAATTAAGTTTTTTGCCCAATTTTGTGAAAACAGCGTTTTAGATTTTCAGTTTTGAAGTAAATTCATTAAAATGCTATCTTTACTCTCAATTTTCTGATAGGATAAAAGAGAAATTTGTTTCCCCATTGACAGATGGATTTAAGCTACAATTAAAATTTTGAGGCTTCAAAAATAACAAAATTTTCGCAACTTCCAAAGTCTGTTGCGGCATTTCATATGAGGAAATGCACAGAATTCGAATTGTTTGGTTTTTATTGCTAACTTTTGGACGAATAACAAACTCAAATTGTCATCATATTTTGTCTTCATGACATGCCCTAGAATAATTGAATGATTTTAATGACTAAGATTTGAATATTTCTACGAAAATTTAATTTAAGATAAATAATATTAAAATGGATTTCATGATGAGGTAATCAAAATCTTGGAAAATAGCACAATTTTTTACAATTGCCATAGCTAGAAATTTGAACAAGTGTTCTTTGTGAATATTTGAAAAGCACAGTGTTCCCGAAACCATTCTCATTTAATTTTGTTGTCAAAAGCGCCATAAATATTAATGATTATGGCGCACTGCAGAGACAGTTTTTGTTTTACATTCATGCACTCGTTTTGCATTTTCCAACCCGATTTTATGATGCAGAAAATTTGAAATCACAAAAAACGAGGAAAAACGAAAAAAGTACCAAGAAAAAGTGGAACACAGTTTGGTTAAAAGTGCTGCATACAGTTTTTCATGAAACAGACGAAGGGAAATAGAAATGTAAATGAAACTCAGCCACTGCGTTGTTTTGTGCATTATTATTTTACAAAATTGCTTTTTTCACCGATACCTCGAAACAATTCAGGAATATTTTTTCTCTGAAAATTATGCCTGAGTATTTCCAAGAATGGTTAAGAATTTGAATGATTTTTACAAATTTTACAGATCTTAGATTTTTCATGATGTTTCAAAATAGATCTTCTCAGAATGCCTTTGGGTATTTGTGTTCATAATGAGGATTGATGCAGGCTTTTTTTGACGGTTTTTCCCTTAATTTACAACTTTATGATTCGAGCAAAGCTTCGTTTTGTAAAGCACAAAAATATTTTAATACAGTTCTGATTTTTTGTAGTTCTACTTGGTTTAGCATTTAAAAAAGTTTTACCATTCAAATGCATGCTTAGTCATTTTCAATTCATTCAAATACAAAACCTAATTGAACATTGCAAGAACAGAACCTGCAAGCTTTTCATATCTAAAATGGTTTGTTTTTTGTTATAGTCACAATGGTTGTGGTTTTGAGTTGATAAAAATATTTTGGGAAATGAAAATGAATTGAGTGATAAAAATCAGTAAGTGAAAGAAATAACGCATGACAATTGAATAACACTAAGTAAGATTATATTAAAAGTTGGTTGTTACAAGTATTCACAAGATAGATCCAAAAGTAAATGAATTGTATAGAAAATAAGTACTTAATTTAGGGTGTTTCAGGGGATCGTAAAATTAAGTTTGGACACGTTTTTCTAATAGGTTTTGAAAAACTTTTGATCTGTAGAGTTCAAATCTAATCTCAGATTTTCCAAAAAATGTCATTTAGATGTCACTATCTCCCTTTGAAGTTCATGCTTTTCACACCATTTCCCGTATTTTTCCCCTATTTTTTTCTGTTTGTATGTTATGCACTTCCTCTAATGCATATTTGAAATTTCAAAATGTCTTGAATTTCCTAATCTAATTCTCTAATTTTAAAATGGAGGTAGGAACATGTAAATTGAATTTTTTCAAAAAACTAAAACTGGTATTGAGTTCAGGAGATAAAAATCTATTGGGAAAATTTGTCCAAATATGAAAATCACGCAATTTAATTTTGGATGAAACACCCTATTTAAAGTGAAAAATATTTGAAAATTAAGTTTGTTTTCTGAGACTCATTGTGGTATATCTCTTCAGATTACCACAGTACCAATCATTTTATATCAGTCCAGGCTTTTCTGCATATTCAATTTTCCAGGGATTGCCATAGGCTACACAGGAATTATAACCAAAATAAATTGAGGTTTATGATACAGAATCCGAACATAAGAAAAATATCGTCAATTGAGTTCAAAAAATATATTTTAGTAAATTTTGGGAGCCAAAAATTCCAAAATTTGAAGAGGTGTGAACTTACAATTATGGACATTAAGATGGCTTTGATAAAATGAATGCTGATTTCAAACCAAAATATAATAAACATATTTGATTAAAATAGCATGAGTGCTCTTGGAGCACTAGCTTGAAAATCGATAATAATAATAATAGAACTTGAGTTAAATAGAGTTAACTTTGATTGTGACAATTGCAAGAACCCCAACGCCTAGTAACTCTTGCTGCGCAGGGAAAAAATTAATATACTAAATTCTTACTCTCTCATTTTAATTTTTATGAGAACAAATTTCATAAAAAGCCTGATAAGTCGATTCGTTTTTCAGATATCGTTGTCTGAATTGTCCTGCCTCCTCTCCTTTGACATTTGCCCGCTACCACCGTTTTCCGGCAAAGCTTCTTGAGACAAGAACGGGTCGCTGTGGAGAATGGGCAAATTGTTTTGCTCTCTTATGTATTGCAATGGGGTTTGATACAAGACATGTATTAGATTGGACCGATCATGTATGGGTCGAAGTCTTTAGTCAATATGAAAAACGATGGCTGCACTGTGATCCATGTGAAAACATCTGTGATAAACCTCTCGTCTATGAAAAAGGATGGGGCAAAAAACTTTCTTATATCATTGCTACGTCCAAAGATGAAATTCAGGATGTCACTTGGAGGTAAGGATTCAAATCTTTAACTGAAAAGATGACACCAAATAAGATTAGTACTAGGGTGTTTCAGGGGATCGTAAAAATTAAGTAAAATTAAGTTTGGAAAAGCATTTCTAATAGATTTTTATCTGTAGAATTCAAATCTGTCATCATATTTTCCAAAAAATGTCATTTACATGTTACTACTGCTCTCTGAAGTTCATGGTTCTTCACACCATTTCCCGTATTTTGCCCATATTTTTTCTGTTTGTGTGTTATGCGCTTACTCTGATGCACACTTGAAATTTTAAAATGTCTTAATTTTCCTAATCTAATTATCTGATTTTCAATTGGAGGTAGTAACATCTAAATCAAATTTTTTCAAAAACCTAAAGCTGGGATTGTGTTCAGGGGATCAAAATCTATTAAGAAAGTTTTTCCAAACTTAAAAATCATGCATTTCAATTTTTGATGAAACACCCTACTTTTACCTTTGAAGTTAGCCATAATTCTTCAAGAAAACTTGGCACTTTTGCAAATTCTGACGGTTGGCCATAACTTTGGGAAAAGAATGGACATTGGCTCTCTAGACTTTCCCAAATTGAATTTGAACTTTGCAGGGTTAATTCATAGAACCATGCAATGTTGTAAAAATGGGTTTTTATTTACAAAAAAATGTGGGACAGGTGCAGAATTCTTTAGTAAAATTTTGTCAAAACTTCATTTATGTAGGCTGTTGACTAAACAACTGTGGTCCATCCTCACTGCAAAAGTTATGATCTTCGCGTGACTAACCCTATTTAAACAACAAAAGACTGACAGAAAATAAGAAGTGAATTGATACTGAGAGAGAGTTTTACGTTTTTGATTCCAATTCCAAGAAATGTGCAGCGAAAAATTCTTGCAAGGATGAAAAATGTTGGAAAAGCCCCAATTATTTGGCATCAATTTTAGAAAATGAAGTTTTAGAATTGACATATTATATGCAATCTCAAAAAAAATTCTGAGTGAATATAAATTGATTCCATGCATACACTCTTAAAAGTCTCAGGAGTTTACACACGCTTTGGGAAATTTAAGTCAATTTACGTGAGCATTTCTTTTAAATGAATTGATGTTCTGCTTTCAAAAGTGACGACACATTGACTTTGTTCTGACTTTAACCCATAGAACGCCGAGAAGTTTTTGAGACATTCCTTCTCTATTATGATTTTCCCGTAATTTCAATAGCGACCAAATTTGGTCTTCGGCGTGTAGACGGTTAATATACTGTAAATTTTCCCCATTTTATGTTAATTGTTTTATATTGGTATCTAAATATACAAAACTAATGACCAAGAAACCCCCCCCCCGCAAATTTTCTGAAAGATTAACCTTGTTAACCTCCTTTTCCGGAAGTACTCAATATTTTATTCATTTTGTTTCTTATTATTAATTTACACTACTGAAAAGAGGAAGTGGTCTAATGATAGCTCAATTATTTTCCGCTAAGCTGTTAACAAGACAAAAACAAAGCAGAAATTAAATTATTTGGTGGTGATAAAAAGGTTGTTTGTTTAGCACTTTTAATTTTTCAGATTGGCATGTTCACTGATTTGCAGATTTGATTAGAATTCCTCTTTTTTTTGTTGCTTATTTTGCCATTTTGCAAATTAATCAAAGAACTTGTTGGAGGAAGAGAATTTAAGACTTTCTTGATTCTCATTTATAGGGAAAACATTTCTTAAATCGTGGTTTTAACATTGCAGTTTTGAAGAAAAATTTTGATAGTTTTTACAAAATAAATATTTTTCAAATGTTGCTTTAACCTTGGTATTTTTTGCGATTTTTTCAGGAAAATGTTATGAAAAACAAAAATTTATCTTAAAATTTGATTATTTCATACCTAAAAATTTCTTACTTCCTCATTAATTTCCTGCTTTTCTAATATTTTTGTCATTTCGGTGCTCAGTTTTTTACAAAAATTCCGTCAAAACAGCCTGGAGTTGCAAATTCAATTAGAGGCTCAATTTCGCATTGAGAAAGTTCTTCACCTTTTGCCAATTTTTTCCTGTCGTCATCATTGGCAAATAAGGTGTGAGTTCAAGTCAATTTTAATGTGACAACTAATTCGCATTTGATTGCCAAGTTAATAGTTAGTTATGCAGAATTATGATTGGACAAAGCAACATTAATAGTGCAATTGGAGAAATTTGATACGTAATAAAATTAAGTTTTAATAATTTTCAATGTAAATTTTTGAAAGTAGGAAAAGTTTTCATAGGAAAATAGGCACTGTTTAATAAATTTGAAATTCAATACAATTTCAATTATTGAACTCAAAAATAATGACTTTTGGTGAAACATTATGATGAAATTTACAATTATTCTTTTCTGATTTTGTGTTAAACGCAAAATAATGCGTTTATCTTGAACTCATCAAACTTGCGTTAGTGCACCATAATTGCAAACTAATGTCTAACGACAGACTCTCCAGGGGCATCACATGACAAAGTTTCCCTAAATAATAATTTTTTTGCTTCTTTATTTCTATTTCATGTTTATTTTTCTGTCTCTATCTCCGCTGCTTCCTCTGTCTCATTTCCACAAAAGTAAACTGTCCTTTTTCGCTTTTTTTCTGGTTCAACGTTTCCCGGACTACTTTGCATGCTAAATCACAAAATGAAAAGTGACCCGTACAAAAATACCTTTTCAGAATTTTGAAAAATGGTATTCTCCAATTTTGTCAATCACAAATGATGAAGGATATTGCATGAGACTTTTAATGAGGAAATTGTCTGTTCAATAAAAATAAAACATACAAAAAATTGGAAAAATTACTTTTACATAACTTTTGTCTTTTACATCCAGTGAAAAATATAGAGTGCAAACGACACTATCTTTTTGGTTTTATGAATGCAATAATGAAAGATTGATTTGGCAGAAATTGTGAGAAATAAGATAATAATAAGAAAAATTGTATTCTTCTAGTCTTAAATTTCAATTTTTAAAATGTAATGGAATTGTATTTGATCTGTCAATAATCTATTGCAAATCATATCTCAATTACTGTTAATTACTAAAACAAGTTCAATAAATAAATATTCATTAAAGCATTCTTTCATTCAAATAATCAAAATTATCACATGATGATGTACGGGGGGCCTCTCGATTTAATGACATCTCTCGATACAACAACACTTTTTCAGCTCAAAATTGGTTTCATTTACTAAATAAATCTCTCGAAATAACGACAATCTCTCAATTTAACGACAATTTTCATGCCTCCCAAATGTGTCGTAAAATCAAGAGACCCTTGTATTACAAAATATTTTTTAAACAGTATTGAAATGAAAGCTAATTGCTAATAATTGCCAGAACAAGTTTAAGTAATATTATTTATTAATTATGTCAATTAACTAATTAATACCATCCGTTTTTGAAGAATAGAAATTCGTAATAAAAACCAACGAGAGAGCTAAGGCACAATTTAAATTATTAGCCTGTGCAGCATCGTAAAAATAGATTCATCAAAATGTGAAAAATATATTCAATTATAAAATGTTTTTTTCCGTTAAAAATTTGTAGAGAATTATAAAAGGAACACAGTTTTTACTTACGATAGATTATTTATTCTACTGAAAGTCTTAGTAGTTTTTCTTTGAATGAATTTAGGGCTTGATAGTTCCTTTAAAAGATTCAAATATAATAATTGTCTAAAAATTGAATTTTGAGTAAAATGAAAACTTTAATTTTTAAAATTTTACTTTTTTCATTTCTAAATCATTCATAATTGTGAAAATCCTTTAGGACTTATAATACAGAAAATTAGACTCTTACCTGATTTAAATAATGACAATGATGGGTGAGTTCCTGGCAGACCTAATGAAAACCTAGCAGCCGCAGCGGCGACACTCGCCGCCGTTTGCGGATCACGAGGCGGAATCGACGCAAAAGCGGCTGCGGCCGAAGATGGAAACATGCCGGCCATTGCGGCCAAGAAATGCGGATTGGGCGGCCCACCTGCGGCCGAGGAGACATTAGGGCCGCCGGCTGCATTGGGAGGTAATAACGGTGTAGGAATTGCAAATCGGGGTGGGGACGATGATCCGCTTTGAGGCGGAGACGATCCTTCTTCATCGGATTCTTCGGCGATATTATCGTCGTCTTCATCGTCATGTACATTAATATCATGTTCATTATCATCATCATTGTCATCACAAACATCAACAGAGAGATCTTCAGGCTCTTCTTCTTCTATCTCTTCTTTGGCTTTACCACTTAGGCGATTTTCAATATTATCAATATTATTTTTTAGATTGTTTATATCGCATTGTCCACTTTCCCGTAATAATTGCAATCGCGATCGAATCCCTAATAGCGAATCGACACTAAATGACAATCTGGATTGAACAGCTAGGTCATTTCTTAGATCTGACTTATCATCGATATTGGTTTTATTACTATCAACGTCCTTATCGTCATTGCTGCTGGAATCATTTTTTTCAATTACTGATGCAGCTGCAGCTGCAGTGGCGTTTGCCGCCATGGCATTTTTCATTCGCAATACTAAATCCATTGTGGTTAAAACTGAAGGGGTACTTAATTCATTTACTGTCATTGTTCATTGTACTAAGGAGTATCAATTCCTTAAATGTATCTGTCAATTTGCCGCCAATACAAAAATTCTAAACTCTGTATTCAAATACTTCATATATCTTTTTAGTGCACACTCTATTTGCAATACTGTTTCCAATTTTTTCCGCCAAAGTATAATAGTGTATAATTTATAATAATATAGAAAGTAAACACTTTATTACCATATGCATACACACACACTGACACTGTGGTTTTTGTTTGAACTAGGCCTGAACTGCCAAATCAGTCTTCTTCTTTGTGTAAGTCATAAAACGAGATAATTACTTGTTTACACTTTGAGTTACAAGTTTCAACTAAGGCAGTTGTTAAAAAGTAATAAAATCATTTGCCATCCAGGCTGTATTGGCAGATTGAGTTCAAGCACAAGTAGAGTTTCTTTTTTCTTTTCTTTTCCCCTCTTCATTCCACGCAAATTGGCTTTGCTAATAGCCCAATAAAAAGGGTGCCGCCCCTAAATTGAAAGTTAACCAATTACCGCATAGCCGTAAGGTGACGTAACGTACCGTGTAAAAACGCAATGGAAAAAAAGGAGAAGCATTCAGCGCTCTTCTTTTACAGCATAGCACTTGAGTCAAACTATGAATGAAACTGAAAAGAGCGCATTCCTCTCCTCTTTTATCGCCACTTGCGATACGAGATTTGAAAAATTGAAAGATCATTTTCTCTCTCTGACTCAGTTCTGCGACCCCAAACGCTCTTTCTCACCGGATGCTCAAGTGCTGGCTGCACTTTCAAATACCGAAACAAACGCAAAACAAGCAAAGAATGATTTTTCACTTAAGAGATCTTTCAAAACGCACAAAGTACATGAGGAAGAGGGCTATCCATTTCACAAAGCGTGTAACCGTTTAACTAACAATCACATATGGGCATGCAATAAGGCAATTTTGGATTTTTTTTGACAAACTCAAACTAAATCAATGAATTACTAGCAAAATCTATCTTCTATGGGGCAAATTGTCACAAATTTAGACAAAAAATGTCCTAGCAAATTTCCAAATACGAAAGGGCAATTTGAAAGATTTTAAAGTGGGCTTATGTTAAGATTTTTGCATTTTTAGGTAAAATTTTCAATAAATATTGAAAATATATTCTAAAATTATCCTTTAGGCATAAGCAAAAGTATTTTTAATTTTTCAGAAAAAATATTAAATGGAATATAAATTAAGAGTTAAGAATTAGCTTTCATCAAAAAAGACTTAAATTGAGAGACAGAACAGATTTTGAGTACTCTCTCTTTTTGAGCTACTCGCTTAGTTCAGAACTGCTCATCATTCACACTCAAATTTTCCCCTCATTCTTCCTCTTCCCCTACTACACTGCAATGCACAATACACCCAAAACCTACCCATAATATTTTCGGGTCCACTCCGCCGATTCTGCCCCATTTCTCTGCCTACGGGCAGCATATGTCGACAGATTACGGGCTAATGACCCAATTATACTTTGAATTCTATTAGTTCAGGCTGAGTTACCCCGGGGAATGATGGCAATGGCTTTGATTCCCGAATTATCGGGATGCCAAATTGCATTAGGGCGTACACTAAAAACAGCAACGAGATAGAGGGTTAACTAAAAAGGAGAAAGAAATGAAAGAGTAATATGGAAAGGAGAAAGATACTGAATATCATTTTGAACACTGCTCAATATTATTATGTATACATTATGAGCAGTTTTTGAGCATCTCATGTATCTTGTAGTTGTGCTTAAACTTAAATTTTACTCCTGCGCAGATGGGTATAAAATAAATGTGTAAAAAGGGGATCATGGCTTGGTAATGAAATGGTTTTGAGTGCAGGGTTTTACAAAAATGCTGATATATTGAATCATTTGAAAATGAAAGATTTTCATAAACATTTGTCTACTATGAAAATAGTAAATTCTCCTCTAATGTGGAAACTATCACTCCCTGATCACATTAATGAATCAACTCCAATATGATGGGTACATTTATAACATCACAACATTCCTATATTTGAGAGTTGCAAGAGATATAAAATCTGAGTCATTTTCACTAATTTTAAATGAATATATTGAATGGTTTTTTCCTCAAATAAAAAATTCTCTCACTGAAGTATCTGAGATAACATTTATGGATAAATTTAGACAATATTTCATACTACCATCTAACTCATTTTACATTTTTGGGAGCAAAATGGTTAAACATTTTCAGGCCTGCATTTTGTTAATCAAAGCCTCCCTAAATCCATTAAATAGAAAAATAGATGTTTTTCATTAACTGTTTTAAACTATCAACTTTAAATAATATTGATATTTGCTAGAGCACAAAAAGTGATATTTTTGAAAATCTTAAATATTTTCAAGAAACAAAACTCCTGGATGCTTGACATGTTAATATGGATCTAAATTGAGTTTAGTGTTTAAATTTTGTATGTTCAAATAAGTATTCATCTCCTCCATGCAATAGGGCAAAGCAAAGGAGAGAGCAGTTTAATGGTTTTATGTTCTTTTGTGTTTGGAATTAAGAAGAATGTAAATTGTGAAAATGAGTTTATTGCACATTAGTACATTCATGATATATTCAGTTAGGAGGAGGTGAAGTTAAAGGGCGGTATGCTTCAATTTTAGTGGATGCCCTAAAGCAAAAGAAAAGAATGGGATTGAGGCAAAGTAAAATTGGGGAAAATTTGCTTTGATTTGTGACTTTGAAAAGGGAATAATTTTGAGATGAACAAGTTTTTAAAGAATAATAAACTAGTAATGAATATATATTTAAAAGTTTAAAAAAAGAATATGTTTTTAAATGATTACATGACTCATCCAAATAAAAAATTGTTTTAAATCAGATGAAATTCCAAATATCAAAGAGTGTTTGGGTTTTCAAAACTGCATTGGAAAGAAAATGGTTCATAAAAGTGCTAGATTTTTAAGAACTATTCAATAGCAGAATTTTTAATTTTTCAGTTCTTAATAGATCTTAGAGAAATTAAGAACTTTAATAAAACCCC
>JAOWAT010004018.1:0-12783 GCA_028571025.1 Longipedia americana | reverse complement strand
AGAAGAAGAAGAAGAAGAAGAAGAAGAAGAAGAAGAAGAAGAAGAAGAAGAAGAAGAAGAAGAAGAAGAAGAAGAGCTTAATCAATTTAATTCTCTTACCTCAGTGGCCTTTTCATTAACTCAGGATTTGCAATTTGATGCTTTTGCATAGTCCCATGCTGTGGGTGATGTGCCGAAGGATATTTCTGATGATGATTATGATGCATTGTGTGTCCCGTCGCCCCCGAAACTGAGTGGGGGGACCTCCCTGGTCCGGCCACGTGTGTCTTTGAGTTGGGGTTAATTGCACTGCCAGGGCCATTTCGCATGGCTTGCTGTTTGGGCACTAGTTTACTGTGATGATTAAGCGACGACGACGATGAGGACGACGAGGGCGATAATGACATAGATGGTGACGCTCCCGAGTGGGGAAGGCGTCTGTGCACGACTTTGCTCGGGGCGGCGCTCAAAGCGTTTTTGTCCAGAAGTTGGGTCGTCCGTTTCTCGCTCTCCTTCTTGGCTTCAACCATCTTTTGACCGAACCTAAAAGGATATTTTAGTTAAGTTCAGGGATACCATTCAGTTTTCAAACCAGAAGGCAATGAAAGGGTTAATTTGATATTCTACAAATAAATAATTTACTAAATAAATGTAAATCCTGAAAAAATAAAGAGAGATTACAGGTTTGTTGAAGAAATTAGCTAATCATTTATAATAGGATCATTTCATTAGTAATTTTGGAATTTTTGAAAATTGGCTCAAATCATCAGTTCAAAATGTATGGGTTTTGGTTGTAAAATTTTAGAATATCTGCAAGTGTATGGTCATTCAATTTTTTTTTGCAAAAATTCCCAAAGTTGGCTACAAAATGTTTACCTGTGGTAAGCGTCTCCATTGGCTTGAACCTGGATTTTTTGGTTGAGAGGTGCCAGTGACTCCAAACAACTGCAAGGAAAGAAGAGAAGAAACAAAATTAATAGGGCAATATTTTGTTTTAATTTCAATAGCTGTAACTTTTTTTCATCCATTATCAATTGATGATCAATCAAAGTATAAAAGATAATCAAAGACTTTTTATCCAATTTTTGAATTTTCCCTTTCGATTAAATTTTATGTCTTTAAATTCATAAAGTTCGTTTGGAAAAACAGTCAAACTTAAATTTTCAGAAGTTTTATTGCAAGAATCATAAGATCATATGACGCTACCATGAAATTTTATTTGTTACCGTATACCATCCTAAATCAGACATTTTAAGCAAAATAAGACATGTGCTGAACTTCAATTAAATATACTATTATTTCCTTTCAGCCTCACTAATGTTATCTTGAGTAAACTTCTGGAATGTATTCTTGGCAGCAATTTTATTTCAATTCGTATTTTACCCTTTTTCATTCAAGAAAGAAGAAGGGAAATTCATAAATTTCATTTTATGTAGGAAGGAATATTGAAAGGAAGCCTTTATTTTAATGCCATAATGCTGTTAGAGGCATTAAGATAAAACTGTTTTAAGCAACCCCCATTATGCTCCATTCATTTTCATGTGTAGGAAGGAATGTTGGAAGCAAGGAAGCTAAAAATGCAACGATTTTCACTTCAAGCCATATCTTTTATTAGAAGACAAGAGTAATGCATACATGGCCTTAAAATTTAACCAAAGTTGAATTTCCCCTCTTTACAGAAGAGACTTCATTAATATTATCCGTTTTATATCTATTCTGTAGCCTGCATTAAATGTTTAAAGGCAGACAGGCATGATGTCTACACCAAATTAATCCAAAAAAGTTTCATAATTTTCTGCCTTTAAGGTAATTGACCCCATCCCCCCTACTTTTGGAAATTAAAGAGCGTGCCAGTCAATAAAGAGACTACCAAAATTGAAGTAGACAAAAACAGAAGTGCCTGAGTTGTGATCAATGCATGGTTTTCAATGAACCAACTGCCTGGTTTTTGGGTGGTTTTAAGGACATAGTGTGGGTGGAATCTCTTTCATACACACAAAACAACATCAACAACAAATAGAATTATTTTTTAAAAGAGTGAATGACCAAAAAGGACCAACTTTTGTTACAGCTAATAATGAGTTGCATTTTAGGTTGGTGTCCTTTGAAGTGAAACAGAATTACCAGAATTTCCATTTGCATTGAAAAGAAAAAAGGATAGAAAAGAGTTGTCTGGTTTGAAATGCATTTTTGTTTCTTCTATATATAGAATGAATGATTGTCTAAAAGAGACACTTTTTGCATCATTCTCAATTTAAAAAAATGGTACTAACCACTAACCAGTCCCATTGAACTTGACTAAACAGATGAGATAAATTTGAGTGTCCCATGAGATTTGGTTGAACAGAGCTGTTTTGCCAAGTTCAATGGAACGAACAGATTTATCTGCAAGTTAGATGAATTTCAGTGTTCCATTGAATTGGTCTAACGAGCTCTATTTTATAGAGTCAAATGGGACACTCAAAATAATTTGAACTGTTTAGCTAAGTTTATTGGGACAATAATTTTTATCTTTGTTTAGACAAGTTCAACGGGACGAACTACCAAGTGTTAAAAGACAAAAAGGTGGGGGGGGGGCGTAGAATAAATCCTTAGGTAAAAAACAACTCATTGTTTACATTTTTTTATCTTAATGATTCTTTAACGAATCTTTTGTTATATATTTTCTGAAGAACCATCATCATATGGCTAATTATTTCTTTCATAACCCATTTACATCATACTAAATAAAAACAACCAATGTTACAAGTACAGCTATCTTTGTTTTTTGTTCTCAATCTCTCTATCTATTAGTTACTACCTATGTTTCAAATTATAAATTGAAAACCCTTTTGATTTGAGGAATAAATTTCCTCATATATTTTGAGACAGAGGATGTATTCCCTACTTCTTTCATCCATTTATACTTTTTTATTAGCGTTGTTGACTTATAATTACCATAAAGTTTTGGTTGTTGCTGTTACAGAGATAACCTGAGTCACTAAAAACTACTTTTTTTAAGAGCCATGAATTTGGTTCACAAGTTGATATCTTGTTCATAAATTGATTGCCTCCACTCTACGTAATAACTGTATGTCCTGTTGACAGGGTGAATAGAACATAACTAAGTTCAATTTACACTGACGCACAATAATAATTTCAGACAAAAATTGAGATCAAATTTGTCAAAAACTCATTTTCTTTCTGCGAAAAATTTGAATTAAAAAATCTTACTTATGTAGCAAAGTTTTTGAAAAATGACCAAATTCTTAATAAAAATTGTCAAATAAATCCAAAAATATGATATGATTTCAGAATGCATAATAATAACTTGTAATGAATTTTTCAAGTGTCTATGAAAATAATTATTCTAAAGTTTATCATAAAATTAAACAAAATTACTAATGTCCATTTTAAGAGCCACAATATAGCTTCATTCATCAATTTAAGTTTTATGTTCAAATTAGAGTAATATTAATTACAAATTCCATTCAACAATGTCTTATTATTCTTCATTATTTACACTCTCTCCTAATAAAATCAATTTCGTACTTCCTCTGTCTCATTGAAATTGGTAGAGTCAATACATTTTATTTTATCAAAATGAAGTAAACAAATCAATCTTATTAGGACTGGGATAGTTCATGATCAACTAAGAGAAATAGTGCTTTTCATTTTTATGATTCTCAAATGTTGTCTGACGAAAAACATTTTTTGAACTCAAAACTCTCGTGTGCCATGATGAACATTGGCTGTAGTTTCAGGGAATTGGAAATAAAAATTACTCTTATGAGAGTCACGCCCTCTTTCAGAGTGTAATTTATTCAAAATTGGCTAATAATTGCTATTCATTTCTTTGGTGATTGTTGAGCTATCATTTCATATTTGATCTGAGATAATTTGGCTAAATAAGAATGCGGTTCCAACATAATAATAATTTTAAGGATAATAACTTTTAGTTTACTCTATATTTACAAGTCCTATGAATTATATAATAACCTAAGTATATGTTTAGAAACTTCTTGCGATATATGTTTAGAAACTTCTTGCGATCCAATTTCTAAAATCTAGTTCATACTAAAATCCTATGAAAACCTTCAAAGTTTAACGATATCATTTTAAAATGAAGAAATTGATGCCTATACCTAACTTGGTTCCAAAAATTCCAGACTTCTACTTTGATTTCATCTATCATTCGTTTTATTGAACCCTCCTCTTTGAAAGATACTTTTCCTAGATTACCAAAATAATGTACTGCATCTTTTGAAATACACAATGCAAGAAATTCTTTCAGACTTCAGTGCCAAAGATTGATTTCCGAATTCCAATTTGAAGCAGGCTTTGACCAATTCATTGAAGCCTCCCCTTTGAAAGATTCTTTTACTAAATTACTCATTGTATTGCATTTTCTTTAAATGAGCATCACTTTAGAATCCCTTCTGATTCATTTTAGTCTTCTTTTTCCTTTTTACTACCACTGTCAAACGCACACTATCTCTACCCCCACAATGGGGCATTGAGCTCAATTTTGTCTCCAAACAAAGCTTAAATTCTTTACTGAATTCAGCCAAGAATGGTGGTTTTATGAGACAAGAAAATGTTGAATGCCCCACTGAGAACCCTGATGAGAATAGCATTAAAATGAGACTGGCCATGACGTGACCTTGGGTAGCAAAAGACACACACAAACACTCTCAAGCATACACTCTTATTAGTCATACATTCACAAAGCCAAACTCTATTTCTGGGTACAACTCAAAAATTGAAGAGGGTGGCTTTCAATGAAAGTTTTAGGAGGAGGTGAAACAACACATTTAATTGAAGTCATTCAAATTGTAATGTCCAATCAACTGCAGGTGTCTCCTAAAATGTATAAACTTAGATCAACTATGAGTAAAATTCAAATTCTTCCAAAAGTTCCATCTGTGAATAAAGTAAAATTTAAAAAAGCATTTTTTAAAAGTCCAGAATTTCAAAACTTTAAATTTTTTGATTATTTGAAAGGTTGGTAAAAAATCTGATTTTCTTTAATCCCCAACTAGTACTAGTATATCTTTACAATTACCTGAAAAATTAGGATAACATTGTTTCAGGACACTTCTTGCTGGAGAGTTTATCTAACTGTCAAACGCAACAAAACTGAAAGCAACCCTCTTTCCAGAAGATGTTAGACGTAGTTCAAGGTTGCCCCATTTCCAAAATGATATCACTTCAGGGTCAAATTTTGTACTTTGTAAAATATGTCAGAATTTCCTTACAACCATTTATTGTCCCTCTAGACACCCCATTTAGGAAACGTTTTGAAAGTACAGATACCTGTCGTTATAATATAGGAGAGCTTTACAAAGACAACAACAGCTTCAAAAATGTCTTGTTGCTATAGCAAAAGATTATAGGTATAATAGTATTGCACTTAAAAGTCAAAGATTCATATTAGTAACCTGAGGGCAGGATGTAGTCATGATTAGAATGCCTCTCAAATTCACGTGAATCTGTAATTATGCTTTCAAACATTCTAATTCTTATTATATTCAGGGAAGACACATTTATATGATGATGAGTGCAACAAAGCAACGGTACATTTCACACATAAAAATTGTAATTTTTGTTAAAAAAAATTCCATCAAAAACATGCACTCATTTCCTCTCCCACTTGTACTTCAAATCTGTGTCTTACACTCTTAGAAATTTGTACCTTTATGGGCGTATGAATTACACGTTATCATTTAACACGTATGAAATACCCGACCATAAACTTTATTTTAGCTTAGGTTTTATTACAATCAAGAAAAACAGCTGACAATAGCAGTGTTAATTCATACGTTTTATGATAAAAATGTGAAACAATGCACGTACGATTATTCTTAACAGTGTACATAAATATGATATTAATTGAAGTGATGTTTTTTATCTACAATAAAAAAGGAGCTCTTCTCATATAAATTTGTAAGAGGTTAATCATAAACAAATGTAGGCATAAAAAGTTGATCAAAACATCCTCGTTTCTAAACGTTTTTTGGAACAAAATCAAAAGATTCCGCATATTTTGTGGAAAGGAGTAATTTTATAAAAGATTACATTGAGGGGCTTACTTTGAGAGCACTAAATTAATTCAAAACATCTTGATCAAAATAACTCTTCAAATTTCGTTTAGGAAATCACTACCTCTGTCTTAAATTAGATTTTGCATGCCACCGAAGTAAAATCAGCTGATTGTTCTAATGTATTTGAGACAGAGTTAGTAATTTTCTCCTAATTTCTTTATGATATTTGATTGACAAGAGAAATTTGAAAGTCAACGAGTCTCAACAAGTGTTTTGAAGACAAAAATTTGTGTACAGTTTTTCAACAAGTGGGCCTTTTATTGAAATAACACAATTTGCTTTTGAGAGCAACCAACTTGAAGTACAAAGTGTCCAATAAAATATCAGTTACACAATATTTTATAAAAAGGATTCTGTCAAATTATTACAATTTTTGTATTTCATAATTGTTGAAAAACTTGTCTTCAAGGAATAATCCATAATAGCTTAGTTTTTTAGTCTATGGCCCTTATTCTTGGACACAAAATTTTAACTATTTCTGTAAGTTTCAAAAATCTTGAATTAATGTTTCAAGGAATTGTAAAGAAGTAGATAATAGCCTTTGTCCTTTATTTTTTGGACACACATTGATAACAGTTTAGTGCAAGTAAGTAAGCAGCACATACAACAATAATTTTGTTCTTGTGTTTGAATAAACATTTGAAAAAGGACCTTGGCATTTTGGATTTAGAAACAAGTTTTGGTTTTCATCCTTGCAGCAGTCTAAAGTAAGAGATCAGAAAAGAGTAGAGCAAAAGATGGAATCAGGCATTATTTTTTTAAAGAAAAAAAAATCAAAACTGAGAAACACAAAATTTTTAGATTTTTCAAGAATCACAATTTTTCACTGCACGCAATAAAGTTTCCGAAAATTAACTCAAAAACAAAAAAAAATATGAAAAGGAATTTTTTGCAAAGCCGAGCAATACAAAAGATTCTGAAAAATTATCAAAATCACCAAATTCTAGAAAATTCCAGGCTTTTTGAATCCCAGTAAATAAATGTTGTAAAAAAAGCCTGAGTATAGAAGAAGCACATCATGATGATGCTGCTGCTGCTGTATCAACAAATCTTTAATATAATAACCATTTTCTTGTGCTAAATTACAAGAGCATTGTCTATAAACAAAATTTCCTGACATAAATTAAAGTAAAGGATATTCAGTTTTTACAAAGTTTGGTTCAATTTTCATTCGAACATAAGGTGAACAATATTTGTGACAGATACTTTTCACCTGATGAAACATGTCACACAAATGATTGAAAAAAATCAATCTTCACGAGAAACTCATCAAGAAAAAAAGGCGGCTTAAAAATGTTGTTCTGGTGATATTTCCTCTAACTCGAAAAGTGATTTTAGGATTGCAGATGAATTTCGCTCTGCTCATAATGACTGTCCAGGACAGAAACATTAAACTTGGTTTTGGACTACTTTGAAATTGAAAATATGTTATTCCTGATTCCAATGGAACATTTTTGATGGATGTAACACAAACTGTATATATGCTATCAATAAGAAAACAGGGTAAAAACAGAGATAACATTGATTGCATAATACATATTTTTCTATCGCATCAACAGCGCTTGAGAAACAATTAAATATTTATTCCAAATATAAAATGATGTAATAATTCAAAAAGGAAAAAATGAGTATAAAAATTCTTTCTCTTTCTCTTTCCATTTCATTTAATTTTCTATTGATTATTGAATGTCATGCCTTTTAATTGTTTGTTTCATTTTTTGACATCGATCACAGTGGGGCATTTACTTCTTGCTTTACTTTAACGAGTTCAGTGAAGAATTCTTTTCTGTTATGAGACATAAATGAATTCAATGTACCAAAGTACGGAAAAAATAACAATTAAGTTTTTGAAAGAAAGACCTTGGACAAATTTTCAGTTGCTCCTGATATTTTAGAAAAAAGATTAGAAGTAAAATTTTGAATTTTATGCCCAAAGTAACCTGTGCTCACATTTGAATTGGGCCCAATTATTTCTTGAATATTGTAAAACTGGAATATCCCAACTCTGGAAAAAGTAATTAAAATCTGAGAAGTTAAAGCCACCTTAACTTTTACAAAATTCTATAAAAGAGCAGTTTAATTTTTTGTCAGTAAACCTTGCCAAAAAATACAGAAAGTTCTGAGATCAACCAGATAGTTCACTAATGTGAAAGGAAGTTTATTTTTCACCTGTGCTTGTCACAAGCCTCCAATTCATATTTTGATGTGAAGCTGTTAGTAAAATGATTTTGGTGTAAAATGTGTTTTGTATTAGTCAACTAATGCATAATGCTTTATCATCTGTAGCGATGAGAAATTAAAACAAGAAATCTCACTTTCTTAAAAACATACCATTTAAAAAACCTGAGAACTTTGAATATCTTATGCAGTAAAACAAATAATATCAATATGTCTTTGAAACTGTGATCAAATTAGCTCAAAAGCAATATTGTTTAAGAAGACACAAAGCAGCCAATTACAGAATTTTACCTAATTTAGTTTGTCTGAAAAACGCTCAGAATAAAGCCCGAGTTATCATCAAATTTCTATACTTCACTAATAATGTATTTTGAAAAGCTGCCACAATCTTAGAATTTAGTTTTAGCAAGTTGTTTTTTGCTGATAGTCCTCACATAAATTTTGTTGATTCATATCAAAGCCCTAACACTTTTACACAGAAAGTCAACATGTGAAAAAAATTAGGTATGAGCCTCTTGGAAACAAAATTTATCTGACATGATCAGGTGTTTCGCTTAAAAAAATGAATACTGAATTGTCAAAAGATCAAGCCAATATTTCTTCTTAACTATTAACTAAATCTGTATTTAAAAAAAAATTATCTTCAAAAAAGGAAGATTGTGCTTAAATGATAATCTCATATAATGAAGGAAATTTCATAAAATATATTTCATTATTCTTTCTAATGATATGCTATGTTCCTGTCCTAAAACTTAAAATTGACAGTTTAAAACATGACATTGTCTTTTATGGAATAAATAATTGATAATAAATTTGCTCATTACATTGTCTAACCATCAATTTAATAAACTTATATACCGAGACAAATATATCTCATTTAATTGCAGCAGATCACCAGAAGAAGTGACAAAGATTTTTGGAAACTAAATTATGGGAAATAACAACATGTATACAGAAAGAAGGGCAACAATCTCCAAAAATACCAGTTTCCGTTATTATAGAACTCTTCCTTTGTCTTAATTCTTTTACTCTAACTTAAAATGTAAAAGGTCAAACCAGAAGCCACATTTCTTATGCAGTAAAAATTGACTACTTTTGTCACTACTTGTCACAAATATTGTTCTAGTTGATATAAAGTGGTCAAAAATAGTTGAAAACTAGAATAGCATTAGATTGCATTAATTAAAAAAGATGAGTTAAAGCTGAAACAAGATAAACTATCCACTCATGTCCTTTTTGAAAAAGTGCGTGGTCTTTTCAATACTTTATAGAGATTTATTATTGAAATTTGAGGTAATTGTGTAATCTTCAAAGACTTTCAGGAGTGTAATCAATGGATATTCATTAATTACACTCATGAAATTCTTTGGTGATAACACAATTGGAAATGAAGATTTGGTTTTTGCTCTTGTTCATTCAATTGGCAGGAAAGGAAGCTCATCAAATAAAATCCATTTTATCTCGAGTTTTCTCTCACTTGCAGACAGGTTATGCGGGAATTAAGGGAAGGTCTAAAAACATAATAAACTGTAGTTTCCAAATCAAAAATTGATCTTTGAAACACCTGTCAAAAAGTCGGTGATTCGGAACTTCCTCCATAGTCAAATTTGTTATAAAAGGTAGCTCACTGATTTACTACTAAAAGTCGAAATTTTATTTGTGGCCTAAGAAGGAGGGGGGGGGTAGCAAATAGTGTCCATTTGTGATGTAAACCACCCATATCATAAGCATCGACAGCTATTGGAATTTCTCTTTAGAAAATGAAATAATACTTGTTCAAATAGACATATTGAAGAGCATTTTCTATTTGTTCTTCTTGAATGTCCATGCCAAAAGAAGTTCAAATAATGACCAAAATATGGTATGAATTGTATTTGATTGTCATAATGATCAATGTCACTTTACCTCAAGCTCCTTTGGGCTAAAATCTGTGCTTGATATTTTTGTCTTCTGAGCGATGACTGATTTTGTTCTTGAAGATTTTCACTCAAACTTCTTGAGAATGACTTTTGCTGCTGTAACATTAGATGGTTGTTTGGCAGAGATATTTTCTTTTTCGGCGGTGCAGCAGAATAAATCGGCGCTGTGCCGGAATAATTCGGCGTTACGCCCGAATGACTCGGCACTGTGGTTGAATAAGCGTCATGGATAGAAGAAATCGGATTTGGATTAGTAGTGGAAGTAAGTTTTCTTTTTTGTGGGACAGTCTTTTTTGTACTGCTTAGCTCATGTTTTTGTAGGGGTACAGCCTGATGCTGATTTAGATTAGAATTAATGGAAGAGTTTGGAGATTGCTGTTTAATTGCATTGGAGGGTAGCTTTGATTTTGAATTGGTTGCATTTTGTTTCGTCCTGCTGGAAATTGGAGGGAAATTTGAATGGAGTTTTGGAGGGATTTTTGAAGTAGTTTTTGAATGGAAATTTGGAAAGGTTTTTGTAGACAAATTTGTAGATGTTTTTGGAGGGAAATTTGTAGAGGTTTTTGGAGTTCCATTGGTATTCTGCTTCTGCATGTTGTTTGGTTTTGATTTCCATTTGGTATTAGTAGTAGTGTCATCATCAATGCCCAATATGCTGTTGATATCAAACCCATGAAAACCATTGGTCTTATTATTGATATTGAAGTCACTGCTAGTGGCCTCAGCAGCAGCCTCTGCACCAATGAGGCTGTCCTCCACCCCAACATCCTGGTGGTCACCCCAACCCCCAATCTCCCCAACAACCGAGGAAGCATCAACACCCATATCCTCAAGACTAATTTCAGCAGCTGATGCTGCCTCTTCAAAAATAAGCTGCTCATGTTTTGAATTTGAATTAAATTCCAATTTATCATGATCATCATCATCTGAATTTGGGCTATTACCACCGCACGTAAATTCACGCAACAATTCCGCAATTTCGGTCATAACAGTGCACAATCATAACCCTATCCACGCCACGACGACAAAAAATGGTTTTGGCGTTGATTGGGATAAGTAAACACAATCAGATGTTACCACTCTTTTTTTCTTTTCCTTCACACGGCCTTAGCTGGTATTTTATTTCATTTCATAATAGGCATGCTATGATTGGTATTGTAATCTCATAAAAACCACTGGTTGAAAGCCTTGAATTTTACTTTTGTTTCTTTCGCACTAATTGATACAACCAAATTCTGGTGACCTTCACTATTATGCAATACTGCATTTTATGGATATTTGTTTGTTTTTATTTTTGCAAATGTGCTTGCTACATTTTTGCAAATTTTTGAAAAGGCCAAATTCTTGGTAAAACCAATAGGGATGACTTTATGAGAACAACTAGTGCATGCGTACTTTGAGAATACCGTCCCGACTTTTCATGATTTGGGGACCACTCCATCCATAAGAGCAGCTACCTACTTCTATTCGTCTCCTTTCAGATAATAGTAGCCTCGGTGAGCCTCAAAAGAGTTCCAGTCAGACAATATTTCCCTTTTTAGAAGCATCATTTTGCTCTATTCAGAGTCATATATCAGGCATAGCAATAGTCAATTACATGGTCAAATATCGAAAGAAGAATAGAAGAAATACAAGGCGTGTCAGTTTGTCTTATTTTCCACCTTTGGTGTCCTATCCTGAAAGTAGGGAATGCACACTGGGGTATTGGCCTATTTTCTGTCTCATAACAATGATGCCTTCCCTTCCTCCAAGAATCCAATAAATCAAGAAGACATACTGATCTCAAACAATTGCTCATATGAGTTTTCTTTCATCAACTGTAGTCATGCATGTCTTGAAGATGTTTTCAAAATGTAGTTGGTGGGGTCGTCAATACAGTGGTGTCACGATTTAACGACATCTCACAATTTAACGACATATGGGATGCCTCCATTTAGAAAATAAGATGTCACTATTTAACATCATCTCACGACTTAATGACATTTTTCTTTCCTTCCAAATGTGTCGTTAAATCATGACACCACTGTATCAGCTTTCACAAACTTGTTTCTACAAGCATGAAGTTTAACCAATCATACTATTGAATCAAAATCTCAATTCTCATGTGGTAGTTTGAAAGAGATGGTTTTAAACAAGTCTGTAATTGTGTACATATCTTGAAATCTCCATATTTCCTGATTTCCCACTGTCCAATCGTCTTCTTTGTTATGAGCCATGAAGGACATCAATGGCTCACCGTGTCATGATCCCACCACACATGATCAACACATCATCCTAGGCATAGCCCTCCTCCTCCTATATCTCCTTCTCTCTCAAGTCTCAACCATATAGGTTTTTGTTCAATCATCATTCTTCTCCTCATGTTGATCATTCTTCTCTTTGATCCGCAGATGAAATGGATTGGAACTGTTCTTTTTCTTCTCTTCTTTTCTTGCTTCTCCTGCTCAGACTACTTTTTTGACAAGATTTTATAACCTTAGAAGTAGGCTGTTTCATGTTAAAAATAAATTGTGTCCAAAAATCCTGGCTCGCAGCTCATTTTAAAGATTTTTTATGCTGATTCCAAAAATGGTCTTATTTTTTGAAACTCACTTCATGCAAGGACCATGCAACAAGCCCTTGAA
>JAOWAT010003907.1:0-12784 GCA_028571025.1 Longipedia americana | reverse complement strand
CCATGGACACCCCAAATCAAAAAATTTTAAAAATGTGTTTAATTAGCAATTGGTTTTGGGTCAAAATGCATCAATTAAGACTACTCCCCGAGGAATTGGATGCAAAATGTGATTTAGTCCGACCCCTAATTATATGTTTGTATCAATCTAAATATGGTATCCACTACTTTATAATTCAAGAACACAATTTTTTGGCGACATTATGCTTAAAATTTCCTTTTACTACAACTTTTCAAAAAATGTCAAATTTTATTCATGAACCTCTGCATCCCTCTTCTCTTTTCCTTTCCAGCGAAGAGAAGGCTAAACTATTCCGCGGCGTGGGCGAGGAAGTAGAACAGCGTGACTCCGACCTGGCCGTGTTCATGTCCTCCCTCCAACTGGACGAAGTGCCCAAGCCCGGTGACTATGTGGCACTCCCACAGGAGCTGATTGAATGTGCAGCGGGGCTCAGTGTCAAGAAGGATGCCGTTAAGCAGTTGACCGAAGCCATGGCCAGGATTGCTTCCATTTCGGCAGATGTGGAGGCCAATCTTAATGAAATTAAGGAAATATTGCAGGTGAGCGAAATCTAATATTGTGTGATTGATGATACAGTGTTAGCCATGAAGAGAGTCTTAAACTGGGGAGTGGCTTTTTGAAAATAATCTGTGCCAAGGATATCTTTCTTGAATATATCTTTCTGAAAATTATTCCAATACACATCAGTAATTGAAAATAAAATGTTTGAGAGCATATTTTTGACCAATTTATGGAAAAGAGTTAGGCCCAAAATGTTCCACAAGTTATAAAAATTGCATGTACTGATTTTGCAAATTTGGCTTATTTGATATTGAAATCCAGCTCATAAAAAAATTTATTGATTCATTCACTTTTGGACTTGTATGATTCATTCAATGATATGAACCTGAGAAACACCCTAGTTTTGAAACTATTTCAAAAATGTTTTCAGGATGAGGACGAACAGGAGAAGGAGTACCAAACCATCGTGGGCAAACGCCCTAAGGCGGTGACCTCTGAATTGGAGCGAGAAATGACCAAATACGAGGAGGCCCACTCAATGGCCTCCGAGTCCAATTTGACCCTCCATAAGGCCATGGAGATGCATCTACACAATTTGAAGTTGCTCGGCAAAGATCTGGATGAGCTGCAAAAGGAGATTCCATCGCTGGATGATCTGGATGATGAATCCGAAGCTAATATCGCTGAGGTATGTGGCTCATTTGAGCACACATAAATGACTTAAAACTTTTATTAATACAGTGGTCTCGCGTTATATCGACAAATTTGGGAGGCAGCCAAAATGTCGATATAACGCGAGATTATCGATATAACGAGAGGTACATAAAAAGCAGTTTTACACTGATTTGACTCTTTGTCATATAAGAAATATGGTTGATGCTGTCATAGAATCACAAATAAATACATTTTCAATGATTTTGCTTTGTAATTGTATCCAAAATTGGATCTATTTAAGTCACAAATGATGTTCAATAATAAGATATTGTTTTTGATAAAGAAGAAAAGTTAAAATTTTTTCAAAAATAAGCAAATTACACTAAAAACTGCTGCCAAAATGTCGATATAACGAGAGAATTTTCAAAATTTTTGTCTATATAACGAGAGGCTTATTTAATAAATGGAGTTTGGAATCAGCAAAATGTCGATATAACGCGAGATGTCGATATAACGAGAGTCGATATAACGCGAGACCACTGTATTTGCATCTGGCTGTTTTTGAACAACACCACGATTTTGTTCAATTGTACGGGGAATATTAGTTAAATACCTAGTAAAATTTGTAAAATAATGACCTACATTTCGTCAAAAACTCAAAAATACAAGATTTTAATGTTTTAATCAACGTAAATCATGGCAAAAAAGCTTGCATGCATTCATCCCTTTCTCTAAAAATGTGATTTGGACTTTATCTGAATGCCTTTTGCAGCATTAGAGCATTCATATAATTGTAACTCTCACAACTACACACATTGAATTGATAAATTGACAATAAGTTTTAGAAACTAGTTTTCTTTTATACAATAAAATCTATAGGCGCCAACGCTGATATGAGATAGATTTATCTAAAGTCTGAGTCAAAATAAAGTGGACGAATTTTAATGAACATTTCTTAGCAAATATTGAATGTATTTTCATCTATTAACCTAACATTTTCTCACCCTTCCTAAAATGACTTGGGCTTTGACCAAGTTTATATTATAGAAAAATAATTTGCACTATATTTTAACTGGGCCAAACTTTGAGAATAAAGTTCAATTTATTCAATGATTAAAAAGTTTCAAAATCTTCAAAGACTTTCAGGAATGCAATCAATGACTATTGTCTGATGATACTCATGAAAGTCTATGAAGGCTACACAATTGATGAAAATGTTATATCTGCGACTATTTTCCTAACACTAAAGCACAGAGGATTTGAACCTGCCATTTAGAAACTAGGGTAGTTTGAGTCTTGTTTATACATTTAATTGCTGTTGTTATTTTTTTGTAACTTGTACTAATAGTTTTCTTAAATAATTGTATTTTCCATCAAATTCATTAATAATATTGAGACATACATTAAAATTGCTTTGAGATTTTAGCCTATTTTACTTATGCTAAATACATGTCTCATGGCCCATGTACATAAGAGATAAAGATAGTGAATATTTTTAAATTGACAAAATCATAAATTAACAGTTCTAAAAAATTTGCAATTTTATAATTCTACAATCTTGGCAAATTTACAATTTTTAAAACTGTGCAATTCATATGAGGTAAGAGGCTTTGACATTTTCCTGTCCATTTTTGCTCTCCAAAATTGTTGATTTACAACAATTTTATTCTAAAAATTATCATTTAAAACATTCTCAATAAAAAACGCACAATATTTTATCTCTTTTGTAACTAAGCCTCCATCACAATCAGTGTGACTTTAATTTTCTCTTCATTTAACTCGAAAGATATTTTAATACAGCATGCAACAACATTGAGCTCATACATAGGACTTAGGCACCTTATTACAGTCACCAAGAAATGAAATCAGATGGGTAGAAAGGTCCCTCATGGTCAAATGTTAGGCTTTTCTTGGCACATTTAAAGGCTACTAAAATGCCTTCAAATTTTGTATATCACAGTTTTTGCATTTTTTAAAGCTCAGTTTTGGAAAAATTACCTATTTTGGAAAAGAATTGTTAGTTTTTCAAAAAATTGGCTTGAAAAATGATATATTTCTTGTAAATTGCTAAAAAGTCTCACAAAATTCGCCATAATTGAGCAAAATATTACACTTTACTTGATTTTGCACCAACATTTTGATCCCTATTAATTTTGCAAATCTCAGTTTTGCAATTTTTTTTCCCAATTTAAAGAATTGGCCTAGTTTTTGAAAAAAGTATCATCAAAAATAAAGCCTGCATCTGCAGATTTAACTCTGAGAGTGAGAAAAGAGTCACAATATGTGACTTCGTAACTGAAAACCAGCGCTCAGTGCTTCACAAAGAGTGCTGGTTTTCATTTGAGACGCCTCATATATGATTGGTTTAATAAAAAGTTTACAACATTTAGGATATTCCACAGATGTTCAGTACATTGAGTCCCATTTATCTCTCAAAGGCAAATTTCTAATGAGATCCCATCTCATTGTGATTATATTTCTTGGTAACTTCTTTATGTAAGGTGCCTGAGGGAGAAACACTCTAACTTTAATTCTTTTAGACTACAGTTTAGAACTTCAAGGTGTCTTTTGTGAAGTAGTCTTATTAGCACATGTTTTTTGCATGTGCAGTGCAAATGATATTCATACTGAATTGTTGCTCAAAATATGGAAGCAGTTTTGTTTATCTGTCACAGAGCTTGTGGAGTACATTTTCTTTTTATGGCAAAATTATTTAAACTGTAATTATTTAAATTTTATGTTAAATTTTATGTTTGTAAAGAATTTATGATAAGTTTTCAGACACAATATTTCAGCAATTTCTATGTTTTAAGATTTAACTTCTATTCAATGAATATGTTTTCCTTCCAGAAAGTGCTTTTTTGTTAAAAATAATAAAAGTTTTCCAGAAATGTAACCAATGGTTCTCCATTTTTTACATTCCTGAAAATCTTTTAAAATATTGTGTCCATTAAATTACTAAGAATTTGGCAATTTCCAAAATCATTTAAAATAATTACAGTTCAATTCATTACTTTCTTCTGTAGATCTTGATATGGAAGTTTCACAATAAAATTTTGTTTTCTTGAGTTTAGTTACAAATTTCTATATATCATATAAAGGAATTTTTGATTGTCTTTATACAGAGGGTTCACCTTCTAACGACACTTTTGGGAGTCTTCAAAAATGTCGTAAGAAGATGAAATGTCGTTAGAAAATGAAATTTTAATGTAGTATATTGAGTTGGTAGTCAGAAAAGTGTCATGAGTCGTTAGAAGGTGAAACCCCTGTATATTTCCTCTAGCACTTTACCTAAAATAACTGTAACCAAAGCAACTTTGGTCCATATCTTCAATACTATATCAATACGCCATAACATCCACAGGGCTCACATCAATTCCATTGCTACTACTACTACCGCTACACTCATCCATTTTCTCAGGAGGCATTGGAGGCACCTCTATACTGCCACATCCCAAGCTCATCATGGTATGGGATATTTTCAATATACTCTTTTTGGTGTTCATGATCTTTTTGAACATTTCATATCCTGCTTCTTTGCCGTAGGAATCAATTAACTTTTTGTGTAATAGCTTCAGGAACAAATCCTCCCCATCTTTGAGAATATTTTGGCCTGCTTTCGTTAGGTCTTCATTTTCTGAGCATAAAAACATCATGACCAACAATTTGAACAAGACAGGATTACGTATCGCCTCAGATATTTCACCAGCTATGTCTTTGATAGTTTTAAAGACACTGGGGTCTATCGAGGCTGGAGCAGTGAGACCAATGTCATCTAACCCGAGACGCTTGAGATTCTTCATACTGACGAACGGTGCGTACATCTCATTCCAGATTCTCTCATCATCAGTGCCAAAACCCATGTGAAGCTGCTCCTCTGCATGTTCACCTGCTTCCAATGTTACTGCATAAACTGCCACAGCCCTCAAACAGTTGATATTCCACAAGATATCCATGTCATTTGTTGGTATGTTTTCAAATTCTGGAAAGTTTTTCAATATGTTTCTAAATCTCTCCACAGCAATACTCATCCCTTTGGGATAAAAACTTTTTGATAGTGGTACATCATAGTTAGACATTACAAACTCATTGATCAGAAACTCCCCACAGGATACCATTTTGTAAATGCTGTCAAACAGTTGTAACTTTTGTGTTAACCATAATTCTTCTGTTTTGTTGCTTGCTAAAGAAGCAACGTCCTCTGTAAAAAACCTTTGCTCTCTTGCCTTTTCAGGGGAATTAACATTAGTTCTGAATATATGAAGCATAATTTTGAGAGTATCAATGATAGTGGTTTCTTTTTCTAACCCTTGTCTTTCTAGATGAGCTTCATCTGCTAAACTGTTGGCAGCCATCCATAATTTGTTCAGTGTCGCTGGATCTTTTAATTTTAGATTGATTGAACTTGTGAATATGATCAAATTTGCAAGTACCCCTGTTCTCTCCATTGGAAGTGTGAAGCTGGAAACAATATCCATAAAATTCCGATACATTTCCAACATGAGCTTATCTGAAAACAGATCAATACATTCATCTAAGTAGTCGAGCGTGATTGGTTTGATTATTTTGCCTTTGAGCTGATTTTCAACACTTGGACCCAATAGCCATCTAAGCTGTTCATTTCCTGTGGGTGATGTCACATATCGACTCAATGTGTATTGTAAGAACAGACATCCATTGGCATTCAGCAATAGAGTCTGATCTTCAAACGGTAAATCATGAAATCTTGCGTGATTTGAAGCAAATCTGCGAAGAACTTTGATGATTTCTGTGAAGTAGTTTCTGTAATCAGCAAGTGTCATTGCATTTCTGTCTCCATTGTGAAATGCTATCAGCTTAGGGAGAAATTTCTCTGCATATGGAAATTTTGAAAATGCAGCATGGAAATTGTCAAAAATATCTTGAAGTTCCTGCTCCATATCTTGAAGTTCCTGCTCCATATCATGTGATGACGGGGAACTGAATCCTGACGTGGATGTGTAAACTGATTCTATGGATGACAAATCATCTCCTAATACATCACTCGCTTGTGGAGAATCCAAGGTGAAATCAATTGCATCAGCCATATGAAGAACATCTGTATTTGACACCAACATTTCCTCAATCGTTGTCATTTCTTCAGATGGAGAATCATTAAAATCTGTCTGCATTTCTCCTTCATTTAGAATATCTTCCATTTTGATTTCAGGCGTTTCATCATTCTTCTCATTGATTTGTTCAGAATCTCCTGCAACTGATTCATGATCATGCTCATCGGTAAATTCACCTTCATCCTGATGATCTTCGGTTTCTTCTTTCTTGATCTTTTGGGGATCCTTTTTGAACATTTTGGCATGAGCTCTCTTTTGAAGTGCATGTCTGAACCTGACCTTCTTTTGTTCATCTGTCAACACAAGGCTAGGATCCATTCCTGCTTCCAGACACAATCTGTATCGACAAGCCTGGCATTTTCTCCGAGTTTTCACCGATATGAGACAATTTCCGCGCTTCTTACACTTAAAAACGGGCTCTTTTGTTTTTTGATGGGCTCTCCTGAAAAATGCGCGACAACTGTAACATGCCTCAGCACCATAGTGCACCCTGTGACCCTCACTGGCTTCTTCTTTGCAAATATAACACACTGTACCCCCTAGTGGAGGCAATTGATCCATATCCACAGACATTTTAATTGTCACTTTTCTCTCACATTTAATATGTCATTTGATTTCTGACACAAATTGTTTAATCTATTCATAAAATCACCATTAATTTGTTGAATTATTTTGTTATCTTGTTTATTTAAACTCACTTCACTCTTTCAGGGATTATTTGTTGCGAAGTTAGAATGCTACTTGTGACTGCTTAGCCCTGACTGAAATATCTGGATTTAATCAAATGGCTTGCAACGTGACGTAAATGCTACCGTGGCCAAGAAAAATGATGAATGGAAAATTTTAAAACTTTAAATAATTTTCTTGATGTATCACAGTATTTCATTCAATAATTTTCACTATATGAATTATTATTGTCTTCTAAACTTGTATTTAGATATTTAATGTATGAATACTGTTTTTCTCAACACTAAGAATCAGTTCTTGAACTTTGATCCTGCTTAAGCAAACGTTTCATTGTGTGACAGTGTACGGTACATTCTCTCTAGCAACTAGACTTTTTGCAAGTTACGGACAAAAGAGAACATTTTATTGGGCATAAAATACAGGCCTTCCTTTTTTCGCAATCCTTCGCAAATGCGCAAAAATGAGAGAGAATGAGAGAAAGAGAGAAGAAGAGGAATGTATTTCATAAGAAACACGCGCTCACACTGTGTTTCAGGCCTAGAATTGTAGAATTGTCTGAGGCCCTTGTGGCTATAAGTGTCAACTAAAAATCACTAATATAGAAAAAAGTGTTGTGTTTTGACTTTTTAAAATATGTTGAAGAAAAGTCCCTTGGCAGTGATATTGACAAAGTGATCAGAATTGGAATCTTCTCCGTCAAAGATGGTGTTCAATTTGTTTTCAGAAGCACCTAAATCAATCAATATAGTAAACTACTAGGTAAGTGCAGCATGTAAGGAGCTATTTAATAGGCTGGCTGTCTTGTCTAGTTACTTGATTAGCCTGAGCTTTGGCTGAGTGTATCAGAAATTATATATGGGCAAGGTATGACGATTAAGTGAACTAACCCCCTTCTGGACAGTTAACTCAGTTATTCCAAATTGTGAAAGAATTGTTTCTGTTCTTAGAAAAAATTTTTTTTACCAACTTTCTAGTAATAGTAGGGTGTTCCATCCAAAATAAAATTGTCTCAGAATGAGCTCGAAAGTAACTCAACATAAAGAACTTTTTATGCTGATTCCAAAAATGGTCTTACTTTTTTTAAACAATGCATTTTTCAGGGTGCTACCAGCCATTACATTTTACTTCATAAAAGAGCCAAAATTACAAATATTGTGCATTTTATGTAGTAAAATGTAGGGGCTGGTAGCACCCTGAAAAATGCATTGTTTAAAAAAGTAAGACCATTTTTGGAATCAGTTTGAAAAGTTCTTTAATTTGAGTCAGTTGCAAGCTCATTCTGAAAAAGTTTGAAACACCCTAATAAAACAGCAAAAGAGTACAATATTTTGCAAGCAAAAGCACTCAAAAATCTGTGAAAATGTAACAATATTCAAGAAAAATAGTGTTTTATAAATATACTAGTAGGGCCAGGACATCTTTATGTAGTGAAACACAAAAAATGCCCACTGGACCTTGGAAAAACATTTAATTGACGTATTTTGGTAAAATATTAAGATTGCTGAAGAAAAATTTTAAAAATATATCGTCCCAGGGCAGTTATAGGCCCTCAAAGTTTACTTCATAAAACAACAAATTTCGGTGTTTTGTGAGGTTTAGTGCTCCATTGAAGTAAAATTGAAGGGCCCAGGGACGAAAAATACGATAATACTTTGCAAAAAATATTTGATTAGCAATCGTTTTTGGGTCAAACTACATCATTTAAGACTCCTAAACTGAACTTTTGATGCAACATTAGATTTTCTCCTGACCCTAATATTAGTGTTTTATTGATAGTACTGAATAGTCTTTGGTTTTCACCAAGTTCAATGGAATGGAGTAAAAACCATTAAGTGGAAGTCCAAGAAAACTATGGTGGCACTTAACTGAACAAGTTTGTAGTGTAATTTTGTGTAATTCCAAAAATGACAAGACGGAAAATCAGGAGAATTGGTTTGTATAATTCCTTCATTCTTAATCATAGCAGAGTTTCATACCATGAAACTCTACTATGGTTAAGAATGAAGGAATTACACAAACCAATTCTGCTGATTTTCCATCTTGTCACTTTTAGAATTACACTACACATTTGACAAGATTTGTGTAGAACATCAGTTAAGTAAAATCAAGTTTTGACAAAATAGTATCCATCCAAATTAAGGCAGTACGGCAGAATTTGACGATAGGTTACTTAAAATTATGCTCAAAAAGCCTCTTTGACTCATTGTGCCGTGATCTGTATGGCTTGAACCGAATGGATTGGAACAACATGAAAGGAAGCAAAAAGGATATATAGTGTGAAGACCTTTCCACGTGAAGAAGGCAATGAAAACATACCGGTGCACTTCTACTGAAAGGAAATGAAGAAAGATACTACATATGTACGGTGCACGGTAGAACAAAGCTACAGTACACAAATAAGAAATACACTAAATAAAAAAGTGCCTAGAAAGTTATTATGAAGTAATTCCAAATTTTGTGAATTCATGAGAACTTTTATGTCAACAGAGACATTGATGAGTAATTTGTGTGATTCTAAAATGTAAGTGATTGAAGGCAGACTGAATCAGAAATGAATGCTTGTTTGTTTCAAATTTATTAGCTTCAAAAAAGTAAATCTTTTGTTGAACTGTACTGTAAATCTTTTGTTGAACTGTACTTTTTTCAAACGAGTTTCTGTCATGCTTTTGTTGAACTGTACTTTTTTCAAACGAGTTTCTGTCATGCTTTAATTAATTATATAATAATAAGTTTTAAGGAAGTCATCCTTTAACTACATCATTTATATTCACACTACAAAAATCTATGTAAATTGCAAATTTTGTAAATGGAAAAACAATACACTGACTCAAATATGAATTACACAACAATATGAAATTTGAAGTATCAACATTTCATTAGGATCTCTATTTGCTGACAGCAGAGGTATCCATACTGTATCCTGCTTTTAATAAAATAGAACTTAGAAGTTAGAGCAGTAAGAGAGAGAACAGAATAGAAAAGAAGCTCTTTAGTTTTCTTTACTTTTTAACCAGTTCTCTTTTTCTGTGAGTGTACCAAATAGAAGTGCAAAGCAAGAAGAAGAAGAATCAGCTCCACAAAATGTGAAGTGGAGTAAAAGAAGACATCACATATCATTAAAGATCAGTCTTAGAAGTTAGAAGAAGCAGCAGCAGCAGTAGAAGAAAAAGAAAAGAAAAAGAAAGACTTTGAAAACTAGGCTTTTTGAATGAAATTTAATCCTTGATTAGGCCTAGAAAGTATTCTGGCAATAAAATAACTGGAAACAAATTATGGCAATGATGAGTTTTTCAAGTTAATTCTCGATCTCAAATACTGCAATTTTCCTCAAAATTTGGAAAACAAAAAATGTTGGCAGTGCATTTTTTGTAAACTTAGAATTTCTATTAGAGCAATTCCCTCAGTTTAAAACATAACATTTATGTTCACCAGGTACACTTTTACTATCATAAGAAAACACATTTCTAATTCTAATTCATATAAATACAATTTTATACTTTGAAAAAAAACTAGCTACCAAGTCAAAAAAATCTTCTCTTTGAAAACTTTTAAAAACTTTATTAAATATGGAAGAAACTTTTTTCTCAATTTTTCTACAAAATTTTGATATGATGAGTTCGTTTTAAATCCAGTGAAAAAAGCCTTCTAAAATAGAGTGTTGTGCCGTTCTTTTGAGCTTGACTTGTGTGCACAAGTTGAAGACTTTGAAGTCCAAAAAGAAGAAATAGAAGTAAAAGTGGAAAAAGTAGGCATACAATACAAAACATGCAAGCAAGCAAGAAAGTAGTCTAAAAACATATTACAGCAGCAACAAGAAGTGACACAGAGGAAGCAATAGTAGTGAAAGAAGAAAAATAAAACACAAATAAAGTGAAAAGAGGTCTGATCAACAAAAGATTATTGAAATAATGAGACATGCAAAATTGATTTTTAAGTGCCGTTTATTTTGTATTTAGTTCGTTTTTTGTATTTAGAAAAGTGCTTTAGTGATCGATTGTTACGATGATTACAAATGAAAGTGCATGTGTGTTTGTTTAAGTAAAAAGTGTTATTTGAAGTGCTGCTTTCAACATTTGTTATGACAGAAATCGAAATTTGTTTTTCTTGTGTTATTGAATTACCGTGGTATATCAAAAACAGTGTTCAAATACACTCATATACTGATCATTTTTATTGATGTGATTTAATGATATGATTATCAAACCTTCAAAATCAAATCCAAAATTTGTCTAAATATTGATTATAGTGATCAGTGATAAATAAATTTTCCCTCATTTTGGTCACCTTTTCCAAAAAAACATTAAAGGTGCAATGACATCAGAAATCATTTCAAGCTTATTGGAAAGTATGACTCTAAAAATTAAGAAATTTGTTAAGGAAATTTTTCTTAATTTTGACTTTATAAAAATCGAGCAACAAAAGATTTTCTATTTGAAAATTAACTGCAATAAAAGATTTTCCATTTGAAAATTAATTGGTTTGAATTTTTGAGAATTTACTCTCTAACCTGTTCTCATCGTATCATAACCTCTTTACTTTTGGGCTAAGCCAAGATTCAAAATAAATGAAATTAAGTAATTACAAATAAAAACCTGCAAATAATATGAGCAGTGATTTTGGAAATCAACATTTGATTGGGTACCCTGGTACAGGTGAATGTTGTTATTTCTAAATGGTCATTACAAGTGAAGCCTCAAAATAAATTCTATCAAAGTTTTGATATACCACAGTACATGAATCATATCATTTATGCCAAGTGTTTTCATCATCAAAGCTCCCTTTTTGGTGTTAGATTATTCTAAAATATGTGCTAAATTGTCCTTTTACTAGATATTGACCTGATAGTGTTTTACAATGTGAAAGAAACAACGGTGCAAAAAAAGATAAAACAAAGAAATAGTAAAAGCTTCGAAAGAATTACTTGTTTAGTGAGTGGAAAAAGTGAGACAAAAAAAGTCGACGGATCAAATTACGGCTTCTGGTAATTCTGTGATAGAATGTTCAAATTTCAAAATGTCAAAAATCAAATAAATCTTTTTGGCAAATTTATTTTGAAGTTATTAGATTCTTTAGTTAAACGTGTATTGCTTAGCTATTTTGTAAGTCAGTATCAAATTTTAGATTTCATTTGTTAAAAAATTGTTTATAGGAACCGTAATGCTTGCCAAAAGTATACTATTCCGTTCCGTTATAATTGTCCAAATGCGGAAACTACGAAAATCACATTCTTTCACACCAAATTTTCTCCAACTTTCAGACAAGTAAGGCAAAAACTGATGAATGATTCAAAAACTGGAGAAACTTTTGTTTTGGAAAATGCTCTTCTTTTCTGCCATATCTCTCTGAAAATTGAAGAAAACTTGGGATGAAAGTTGTTGATTTTTATAGGTTCAGCATTTGGCCATTTTCAACGGGACGGAGTAGTAGAATTTTTATATTCAATATGCTTCCAACTAAAATAATTTCATAAAAAACCATACTCGAGATGAGGTTAATTACACTAACTCAATAGGGTTAAAATTAAGTCACTAAATAAATGGACCCTGATGAATTTATCACTATACTGCCTTTGAAAAACCCTGAAAAAACTCAAACTTTTCACTACATAACTTAATTTTTTTCATTAAATAACATTTTCTACCTGAATCTTTTCAAAGAAAAGATATTTAATGTAAAAAATTCGTTTTGGAGTAAAAATTTTGGTATATTTTGAGTTTTCCAAAGCATTACAGATTTACCAATCATCAAAAAACATGCAAAATTGGGAGTTCTTGCTAAAATGATGCAAAAACTTGATTTTTTCACTTCATAACGAAAAAAGTTTCATAAAA
>JAOWAT010003796.1:0-12786 GCA_028571025.1 Longipedia americana | reverse complement strand
ACTAATAGTGATTCAAACACTAATAGAGATTGAAACACTAATAGCGATTCAAACACTAATAGAGATTGAAACGCTATGATAGTCCAGAACTAAGCTGACGTTAAATGGTGACAGCTTATTTAGTAAATGGAGGCATCCTACATGTTATATCGTGAGATGTCGTAAATGTGACACAACTGTACTTTTATAAATTTAAAATAACCCCTATTTCATTGCAAAATCTTGTGAAAAATTGTTTTTAAATATTTTTTTCAGTTTCCAACGAAATTTTACATTTTGGATTTGAATTTCAATGGCATTTCTCCCCTTTCATTTTGCGCAATGCAAAGCAGCTAGTTTGGATCTGCATCCAAGGAAAATTAATTTTTTGAATCATCTGTATGCATGTTTTGGGGCAGAATAAAAATAAATTAAAATTAGGGAAAATACATCATGAAGAAATACAACCTTCTCCAAATTTGTTTCAATCCAAATGCTACTAATTGATCAAATATGAATTCAAACTAACTGTTCAACCCACATATAACTTCGAATATATAATTATAAAATTGCACTTTATGGTGTTCTTGAGAAAGAATTTTATAAATGTGAGAAAAGGAAGAAAAGGCCACTCTTCAACAAAACATGCAAAGGAGATAAAGGCAAATGAATGATCAAAAAAGCAGGCTCTATGTAGTAAACCCAAATTTTGTTTCCTAAATATCGCATTTTTGGTAAATTTTTGGGTAAAATTCTTAGTTAAAAAAATTCTTAAACAAATCCTTTATCCTCTTTCAGAAAAATTAGCAGGCAAAAAATACTGAAAAAATCGAAAATCGGCTAATTCCTTCTGGGGCCTCACAAATGTCCTTGACTTAGCAGAGGGGATGGAAAATTTCTTGACTTAACAAAGGGACAAATTCTTGACTTGAAGTAAAATTTCGAAATCTTGAGCTTTTAATATTTTCTGGATTAAATCAATCAAAATATACTGATATTAAGAATCTTTTATTTCAATATCTAATTAAATAGAACATGTCATTTTTTAAAGCAGTAGAGTCATTATAATCATTATAATCATAGATAGCACTAGAGAAAATTTAAAAGGGGAACGGAAAACTGATTTGGATATTTCAAGGCATCCTAGCTGACTTTCACAATTAAATTTGGCTCTTTAATCCAAATATCACAAATGCAGAATTAAAGACAGAATTTTAGAAATTACTGAAGAGTTACAAATAAGATAATTTGATGATTCATCTTTAATGCACATCTAAATTTCAGATTAGCATCTACAATCAAAATTGGAGGTGGAAATTGAGTTACTTTAGCCACAATTGTAAAAGTCTGATGGGATTCCACAAATCTGAGTAGGCAGAAAGCAAAATTTGTATTAATTTGTCATCCACTACACATCATTTTCACAGTTTTCAAAAATCCTAAAAAATGTAAAATAAGCAAATAAACAACGATGCGATTTTTTTGTACATTCATCCAAAATTGTCAAACTGAATCAAACATTCTTTTTTAAGGCAGTGAAATAATTTTGACATTAAAATGGATTCATACATGTCAGGAATTAGATTAATAAATACACAGAAAATAATAGTTAAATTGGTATAACGATTTAGAATCAATTTGCATAATGACTGTGGTTAAAGGCAGACTGATCCAAAATTAATTGGGTGCGCACCACTGCTTGATTATGAAAATAAGCAGAGGAAGTGCAACATACAAAAGTTTTATTACAACGTTTTGCATAAGAGACTTCTGTTACTGTCTTGCAAATTTGAAAAAATGTTCACCCAAATTTTGGGTCAGTCTGCCTTTAATTTTACTGGTGACTAAAATGTATCAATCTTGGTTACAGTGAGTTTGGAAGAATTTTCTCGGGGAATAATATGTTATAATACGATAATTTCCCCTGAAATTCTGTCATAAAACATACTTTCAAAATATAGAAAATTTACAAGCACACCAAGTGAACTGGATATAATAGTTATATATAGTTTTTCTTCACATTTTCCTAATAGACCAGAGCATTCAAATGTCATCTTTGTCTTCAAATTTATTGACTGAAAATAAGAATAGAAAGATGCAAATTAGTATTTTTCATGGGAACCATAATGATATGTAAATCAATATTAATAATCATTTCATTTCTAAACATTTATTATTAACTTTCACATTACAGATGAGTTTGCCCATGCCTTTAATTGCGGTTAATCTACATTCATTACAACATTGCTAATATTAGGGCTATTCTCAATGACCTAACATGGGTCGAGGACCACCTAAATCAAATGACTTTTTGCCCAAAAGGTTGGATTGGGCAAAGAGTTTTTTTTTCTAAATTTATCCCTTGCTACTTAGGGGCATTCCAATTTTACTTCAATAAAATGGGGACACGCTCTCATTTGAAAGAACTTTTTCCTAAAAAAAAAAAGATATTTTTGGACTTTAATGCCACACAGATTTAAACATTGCTGATTATGTGAAGATTGAATGATTGAAGTGAAAATATTGACACATTTTTGGTCAGTTGATTTAACCTGTCCTCAGAATGAAACCTTAAATTTGTTTGAGTTTAGAATAGGCTTACTAATATTGATAAAATGCGATTAATGGCGTAGGCAAACTCAACTTACAATTCGCTAAAATTCTCCTGAGAAATCTAAAACAGCTTTGTTTAATATTTTAGCTATTAAAGATTGAACTTTTTTGATTTTCAGATGAATTAAACTTTTTAATTCTTATCATTACAGTTGGATTTTTTTAATTCTCTTGAAAATTCATCAATTTTTCAATGTAGTTGGAAAGAAATGAAAGCTCTAAAAAATTAAAAGTGCGTAAAATGGTTTGCTTCCCACATCTAAAATTAGTTTATATTAAAGATGTTTGCTTACCTATGTTAAAGGAGAGCATTCTTGAGTGCATTTGATAATCCATTCACCAAATTGTGACTACTTGTCATAATAATGCAGAGCTACTACAATTTGAGAAAAGGATTCGAAAAATAAGATAACATGCAGATTTTTGTTTCAGACTGTATATTTTGTTGTGTATGTTATGTTTCAGATTTTGAGTGTTTTCCATTGAAAGTGTTAAATGTTTTAAAACAAAAATCTTTCTTAATTTCCAATCCTTTTAAAATCCATCTACCACAAGACGACATTCATATGACCAACAATTCAGATGACCACCAATTATTGATATTACCTCCACAAATATTGGTGTTACAATACAATGACAAAAATTCATGATTGGTCCAACAGGTCCATAAATTGTGTGAGCATAAACAATCCTGTTTCTAAATTTTTCAATTTTTATTCATACTAAATATATGAAGAAGCTTACAATACAGTAGATATTTATGATGCCAAATCTTAATTCATATACTCTTATGTTACTTTGGAGAGGATAAAATTTTATTAGATGTCTTCAAATTCAAAATTTTAAAAATCTACAGAAAACAGAATTTACAAAATTTACCTATTATGAAATGGTATATGTGTTTTACTGGCAGGAAATACTTAGGGGGAGGGACATTTGTAACAAATTTTCTGTAATGAAGGAAACATTTTAAAGATAAAATTTTCTATCTTCCTCTCATAAAAAAGGAGATTAGTTGTGTTATCTCCAAACTTTCAGGAGTTTACTTTATTGATAACACTCCTGAAGGTTTTTCTTGATTACACACTAAATCATTTACTTTGTAGCTGAATACAAATAAATTTAAATCATTTTAAAAGCCGAATTCAGAAATCTATTCATTGGAAAAAGGACTTTCAGAACATAGATCACAATTATGAATGCAAAGCTACAATATTGTTCAATACATGAAATTGCTAACTAAACCTCATCTCAAGTTTAGAAAGGCCACAGATTCAATGAAATCTTAAATTGAATTTATAATTACTTTGATATTGATTTTACATTACATGAAAGAAGGGCTTATGATATTATCTAGTTTCTTGTAAGTGGTGATAGTAAGACAATTCATTGAAACGTCTTAAAAAGAAGCCTGAACTATTTTGACAGAGATTAAATGGAATTATATTTTTTCATAGTGAATCTTTGGAAGCTTCTTAAAATTAAATTCATCTGCCCTAACACAACAAACACACTTTCTTACAAAACTTTTAATGTTCAAAAGACAAAACACATTCTTTCAAATAAATTAAGTTCTATTTTGCTTAGCACTGAATTTGGTTGTTTAGGCTACTGATTCATTGGATGTTGAAATCAATGGATTTGACTTAAATATGGCAGTGAGATGAAATTGAAAAAAAAGGAGAAAAGTTCTAAAGAGGATAAATTGTGATTTTTTCTATTACTTTGAGAGGTTTGTTAGAGAGAATATTGTTACAGAATCTTTTGTAAAAAATATTCTTAGTGGAATATAAGTAATTGCAATGTTATGTAACCGCAACCACGTGAAACTACATATAAATTTCTTCAATCATCCAAAATGAAGAATGATGTCAAATTTCAGACCCTTTCTGAATCATTTTCATCTTGGATGAATTGAAATTGAAGAACAGAATTAAAATAATCGGTTAAATATATATTGAAAACAAGCAACCAAGACTCGTACTTTTAACATTTTTACTAGAAATTTTTGAAGTGTACTGTGATGATTAAAATAAAGTTGAGAAAGAAATTGATGACAAAATGCGAGGAGAATACTTTAACTTCCTAATGAAAAAATGTCATCACAGAAATAAAATAATGTTCGTTCCTACAAGGTTTTTGCCTAAAACCATTTTAGGAACACTTGAAACAAATCAAGTGATTTAATGGCTGCTTTGTTAAAGATTAAAATGACTCTCACTTCATATTTGGTTGCTTATCATTAATTTCTTAATGGAATTACAAAATCAAAGGAAAGTCATTTTGAAAATTGCTAAATTGAGACAGAGGAGGTAAAGATAATAATCATGTGTAATCTCCAAAAACTGTCTAGAGTATGATCAATGACCCAACTCCTGAGGTTCTTAGATGGTTGCACATAAATAAGTTGTTCAAAGATCACCTCTCTGTCTAATGAAATAAAATTATAAAGTGAAGAAAATAGAATTGAAAAGACAATTCGCCGTGACAGAAAGGTGGCAGACAGTTAATTATGGTCATCCATAACCCAAGTAAGTATCAGGCTTTGTTGCAAACATTGAGAATTTACTTTATTTTGCACTTTTTTCTGTTTACTGCGAAAACATTTATTCAAAAGTTCAGTAATATCTTCAATTTGCCATCATTTTTCAATAAAGTTCATGCACAAAATATATTTGCAATGTTAGCACCAAAGCCAAAGTAGTAATGAATTAAATAATTTAGACAGAAGTAAGGATGTTTGTTTAGCTGAGTTCATGCTTTAGTTAACTTGTCATGGTATTTCATAATCTCAATTTAAAAACAACTTATTTACAGCATAAATCAACATAATTGCCCGATCTAATTTGAGATAATGGCACTCTCATTCAAATTCAAGCGATCCAACCATTCAAAAAGTGACTCTCATTGTAAACAAATATCCTTAGAAATAAAATAGTGACAGTTTTTGCTACAATCTACTTATCCAATAATTCGCATCATCATCATCCAAGCTTGCTTGCTAAATTATTTTGCTTCAAGTGACAGAAAATATCAGTAGAGATGTTTTTCTTTTCAGTTCACTTTGACAAAACGTAAAAACACTTATGAACGTGACGTAACTATACAAGAATGTTTCATAATTTTGCTCTTTAATGGAATTTTTGTCTTCAAAACTAATCAATATCTATTTGCTAAAAGGTTTGTACAGTGACCATCCTTGAAAGGTGGCTGCAATGCAAATATCCTGTGCTTGCTTTTCAAAGAAAATTTTTAATTCCAACAAAATTATGAAACCACTTCTTTGACAGCGTTACTATGAAAACCGATGCCAAATAAAATAAAGTTTTAAAAAATTAAATAAATTGTAAAAAATGTGAATAATATGAAAATTGATTGATAATCGATAATGAATTAATGCGTTTGATTAGAGAGAGAAATATAATTTTTGTAATTACTTTTTCTTGAGGGTAAAGAATGTCTTCTTTTCTTTCTTGGCTTCTGTTCCAGCTGGTAATGTCTGCGACCTGGAAGGTGGCCCTTCTCCACTGCCTGAGGCAACTTGATTTATGGAATTCACCCAGGCGGTCATTTCTTCATCATCATGACATTGGAATAGCAATTCACCTCCGTTAGATAATCTGGAAAGTGAGAAGAGGAACAATTATATCTTCAGATATACTTATTACAAGGTTTGAGATGCTTTTCTTGACTCATTCTCACTCATATTTTGAAATAACTTGACTATTGTATATTGCTAATGGGTAGGCTTTGCTTCAGTTGAAATCTTTGGAAATGTTGCCGAGGAACCGTTGCTGTGGTAACATCTTTTTTTAGTCTGGGAAAGTTCATACAATCAATTAAAAGCAAAATCAAAAATAAAACCAAATATTTGCTCCTGAAGTAAAAGCTTACAATTAGGCTGTGTTTCAGTTGAGACATTTTTGAAAATGTTGCTGAGAAAACATTGCCGCTGCAACTGAAATACAATTCCAGCAACCAAAAGTCTACAGACGATGTCATCAATAATTCTTTTCTCCATTACAGTAATTGTAAGTTTTTACTTCAGGAATAAGTATTTTGCTTTTAATTTTGCTTTTTCATGATAGTATGAACTTACCAAATGTAAAACTTTTTGGTGCCGCCGCAATGTTTTTGCGGCAACATTTCCAAAAATGTCAACAGAAAGAGCTTTATGAAAATATGAAATAAGTGCAAAAAATACTTATTTTCCACCCATTTTGTCTCAAATTTTTGTCAAGCATGTTAATATAGGTGTCAGATAATGAAATATGTATTAACCAAAATGAAAATGTAATTAAAATAAACAAGATCAGCAGAGAATTTTGAAAGATTTTAAATTTTTTCTGCTGTAGAAAGAAGTAGTATTTAGAAAGCAAGAAAAAATAAGAAAACTTAAGACTAACACTTTTGTTACTGGATTTGTTACTTTTGTATTGGACAGTGTAGTAGTCAAGACTGAGTACGTTACCTGCTGTCTTTTGGGTGTAATATACCACTCTTAGTTTCTGATCTGACCCCTTCATTTTTCTAATTTCTTATAAACATATAGCTTTTTCCTAACTCCTAAATCTGCCCTACAATATATACGCTTTACTTGGTTGTCAATGTTTCTATGCTAAAAATTGACTGACCAAAATATGACAATTTAAATGATGGTGAATCTGAAACAAATTAAAAAAATCAGCATAAACAGGAAAATAATCATGTAATGTTCCAGGACTGTAATTAGTAGGCTGCAATTTCTGAGCTTTCTGATTAAGGTTCATTGTCTAATTTGCTAGAGATTCACAATTCTATACTGCAATATAAATATGGAGACCATATTTATAGCCTTTCCTAAATCTGAAGCTAAAACTATCCCCTGAACTAAATATTTAAAGTTTTAACTTTATGATTTTATTCTAATTTAGTTGATTGTTGTCTCTGTCCGGGATTCTTAAAGTAAGAATAAATGTCGCACTCTCATGCAAATGTGTTTTGTATATTCAGGCTATCTGACACATTTTAGACAAAATATTTGTTACTGAATAGTTTTCTAAAGCTTACTCATTAAAAATTCTCATATTTTAAGAAGTTTTCAATTAAAGTAATTTTTTTCTCAGATTAAAAAACTTTTTTTTACAAATAATAATCAAATTTGTTATGTTCAATGTCACAAGTTAATAGATGTGACTTTTTACTGAATCTATAAATCTATAAATTGTGGCAATTTAATTTAAATTTGCCTTCTCCTGCAAAATGTTAAGACATAGGTTTGCTCAGTTTTGGACAGATTGTACAAAAAGCCTAAATATCAAGCAAGAAAACATACTACGGTGTACCTTTGAAATTGGCTCAACGAGAAGACCATCAAGTTACCAGCTGCTTTCATTTTTAATTTTCATAACTAAAATTGTTCAACCTAGTAAATCACACAAAGTAAATCAGTTCTCCCATTATTATTCCATTTTATAAGGAAGATAGTGGTCTGGATTATGTGTGGATAATCATTTTAACAGATCTTCCTTTAAACTCAATTTCAATGGAACATAGTAGCAGTGAAAATTAAGACAAACACACTGGGGTTATGAGGAATCAAAGAGTAATGTTCCATCAAAAGATATAACTTTTAAAATGCATATATATTCTATAGCATATAAGATTTATTATTCTGTCAATATTGTATGATACTGAGGTTTTCTTAGACATCAGTGAGACATCCTCAGGCATACATTAACTTTTTATGATACAAATTTGAAAAGTGATAAAACTCATTTCCAAGAAGGCTACTTTCACTCAAAATGGAGATTGTCCGCTTGTTTATCAAAGGAAAATTTTTCACTTCTGTTCAACATCAATATCAATATCTGTGAAAGTATCATCCTCAGACAGAGAAGCAAGATGAAAATCTAGCAGAAAGTGTGTTTTATTTAAACTTTGTTTAGATTTTTCTATCGGAAGTAGTATGGTTTTAATGTCATTCCTCCACCTACCCTCGACTGATATCCCTTGAAGGAAATAATTAAATAATTAGATCTTTTTATATTTATTAAAGGTACACTGGCTATAAATAAATAAATTAGGTACCAAGTAAACTTTTTAAAGTTTTTTAAACAGGTCAAAGGATTCAAGAGTTGCTTAACTAATAGGAAATGAAGCTTTAGTTTTCAGCCAATTCTACAAAATTCAAAGAGATTTCAAAAAGCCATAATAATGCAGCAAAAATGATAGGATTAGGAACTTACTTTAGCCTGAATACATGTTTCTTCTTTGTGTAATCTGATGCAATTTCCGCCGCTGCTCCTGGTAGGTCAATTGGTGGTTCGCCCTTGTAGAAAGCTTCTGGGGAGGATTTATAGGATTTGGAGTCTTTGTAGAAACTGAGCGATGTTCCTTTCAAGACAACACACACTTTGTCCCAAGATCTAGAAGAGAAAAAGTGTAAGAAATGGGTGCAATAAGATTCTATTAGCCTTATTTAATTAAAACCAACAAAAATTCAGTCTGTCAAGCATTACAAAAATTCCAAATCTGTCAATCTAGTTGTAAAAATAAACTTTGAGGTGTGTCATAGGAATTTATGATCATGGGTCATGTTTCAATCACAAATTACAGAAGGGCATTAAAATTAGATCTTTTTAAATAAAAATATAAATTTTCATACCTGTTTGATGCTTTTTTAGTTGTGCTCTCCCATTCATGTTTTCTAATAAGCATTCCTTCCATTTCTTCTTCACCTTCACGTTCTGAAAGGGAAAATGAAATGGATTAGTTAGGCAAATAGTTTTAGCTTATTAGAATAGACAGAAATCTGCTTGTATTTTAGAGGCTCTAAATTTTTATGTGGATCTTTATATCCCTTTGATGAAGGTATTTTCTAAGTAAAAAATATACTTTCTCTGTTTCAATATAGATTGTGCATATCTCGCGTTGTGTTAAGTTTCGTGGAAATTTTAACTTCAATGATAACCTAAGTCATTGAAAAAGATTATTCCGAGAAACTTAGCACAACATGAGATATGCACAATCTGTTTTAAGACAGAGGAAGTAACCATTTTACCAAATACTAATTGATATACAGTACCGTGAATTTACACAATTCGAGACAGTCATGGCAATTAGGAACACTGCATGAGACAAGTCATTTTATACCTTTGGGTCAAATAACCTACATTATTCTTTGAATGAAACATAATTTTTTAGTTTTATTTAATTTTGGTTGGACAAAATTAGGTTACTGGGTATATAATGACTTGTCTCATATAGTGTTCCGAATTGTGATTACTGTCTTGAATTGTGTAAATTCACGGTAATTAAACAGTCCCGTGTTAACTATGGGTCATATTCGCATTGGCATCTAAAATTTAATTTGCATACAACTCTTATTTAACCCATAGAACATCAAGAGTTTTTGGGATCTTCTTTTTCAATTATGTTTTTGCAGTTATTTCCCTAGCGACTAAATTTGGCCGTTGGTGTTTAGCTGGTTAACAAAATTTTATATTTATTTCTAAAATAAAAAAACAGGCGACTTCTAGAATTTTGTACTTTAAATGTTTTTTCCAGATTTAAGATTCTAGTTTCTTGTAAACATAATATGTGGCTGTGTAACTGCTTCTAGACTGAGTTATTAGTCAATTACTTGTTATAAAGCCACATTTATGAGCTGAAATGAAAAGATTATTAACATTTGAAATAAAATTGACAATTACATCTACATTCTACATGCTTCTTAAATAATCAATGGCAACAATTCTACTTAATCTAAGCTACATCAAAAACAAGTCGTGCAATTTAATCAACTTAGGGTACGATTATCAATTTTTATCATCTTGTGCAATAATCAACTTAGAATACAAAACTTAGATGCTTTGACAAAAACTAAAAAATAATTTGAAAAATTAAATTTTATTGAGGAGATAATACATCCTGTTAAGTAGATTTTATCATTTAGATATCAACCAATCTTAACTCTGTGGGATGTCCCTGTTATCTACTTGGTGGTGTCTGGTTTCTATTTTAGAGTAAAGTTAAGACATCTAGTTGTATCTTTAACTTTTCCTCTCACAAAGTGGGTGGGATAGCAACTGCATGAAGTTAATAGTAAACACACTTTTTTTTAAATTTGAAAAATGACAACTTTGTTGCTAATTACTTCATTTTCATGCTATCAACTTAATTGTATTTCTTTTAATTTCTTACTTCTTATCAGGGCACCTTAGTGCAGATACTATTAAATGAAATCCTATGGAGTGAATCTAAGTTTGTCTCTCAGACAGAAGAAACTCAATAAAACATTTGATAAAAGATTTCATTGCATTCAAGGTAAAACTCAGATGTTTTTTAAGATCTTTAAACAATATCAGATATTAAGTTTCTTTTATTAAGGCCCCTCAGATCATGTACAAACCTTAACTCGGTTATTGTGCCATAATACCTTCTACATATTCTTTAATGTCCTTTAATTAGATTTGTTCTCTTACCAACAGCTCTGAGATTTTCCTCATCATCACTATGATATCCGGATCCCTGTGCTGCCTCCGCCTTTTGTTTCTTGGGCCATCTGAAACTCCTAAATGGTGACTTGGATCTTGTCCTGGATTTTGAAGATCTCTTTCCAGAGGATCCTGGATCACGACTGGATGTGCTGCCACGACGTCCTGTGGACATGGCTACACATTGTGGAAAGAAGAAGGAAAACAAAAATACAAATAACATTCAACTAACTAAGAAAATAAAAGCAAATTCAAAATAAAACATTAATATTGCATTAAATTTAAAACAAATATTCATTTCATTTAAGAACTGGCATTCCTTGTGGACAAAATTATTAGAGAAAATTTGATCATTCACAATTTTATATTTCTAATTCAAATTCATGCCTAGTAAAACATGACCTGTTCAAGTTGAAACAAAGAAATCAACTTGAAAGAAAAGTAGCATTTTCCAAATTGAATTAATTGTATTCATTCTTAGGAAGAATATTTTTTTATCCACACCATGAATAAATGAAATTTGAAAGAAATATGTGTTAGTAATGAAATTGAAAAGTTAGAGCATGCACCTGAACCCGAAGTTCCAAAAGAAAACGCTGAAAATGGTCCTAAAGGAGACCTTGGTGATGTCTTTGGTGATGAAAGTGATCGTCTGGATGACTTTGATGAACGTGAACCCAAAGAGCTTCTTGATGAAGAAGCTAAGTGATGTGGTACAGTCTGCTGCAGTTGCTGATGACTCCCACTGCTGCTACCACGATCATCAATAGAGGGCGCACGATGCAACTGCTGTTGTCTTCCAGATGGCTCTGTCATGTGCAAAGATGAAGTTAAAGAAGCAAGCAGGAAGAAGGTGATTGAAAAAGAAAAGAAAATCATGCAGCAGGCAAAAATCAAATCATGCATTTTAAACAAAATGATATCTCCTATAATACTTTAGACAATGCTTTTTGTTAGTAATTTCTAATATTAAAATTATTTTCAATTGCATAAGTTTTTTTTTAAAAAATTGGCAAATTATTTTGAGCTTTAGAACAAAAGCATTGTCAAAAATGCAAACTAATCCTTCATTCATTATTTTATGAATTTCAAATTGATAGTTTTAATTCTTGGAATTTTAATATTTCTTGAATGAATGAAGGATTAAAATCAAAATATGAATGTATACATAAAAATAACCTTTGTTTTTTGCATTTTGAAATCTCAGACATTGGTTTGTATTATATAATAATCAATGAAAATAACCTCTTTCTTGTGAGAGTTTTAAATTTCACAAAATGTTAGATGCTTTTTGAAATTTTCATCAAAATTTAATATTATAAGTATATTTTGTATGGGACATAGATACCAGTGTTTCAATATAAAATATGTTGAGACTTCATGTTAAACTGTGCAACAAATAATATATAGATTTTCTTAGGCTTGATTAGGGAGTTGTACACACATAGAGTACAGAATTTAGAAATCAAAGAACCAGATACCACCACATAAAAGCTGATCTTTGTGAATTAATCAGCCATTATTAGCAGGCGGAACGCCTGTTCTTAGAGTGTCTTTTTTTTCTTCTTCTTCTCCTCCTTCTTAAGAAAACTTCGAAAAATCCTTCTAACTTCTTCAAAACTTAACGGATCAATCTGAATCTTTCAACAGTGATGCCTTTGGACATTTTCAGTAATTTCTCGAACTTTCAGAAAATTCTTTCAAAATTTTGGCCATT